>CACRXK020002983.1:0-39085 GCA_902702795.2 Paramuricea clavata | reverse complement strand
TTTTAAGTTCCATTATCAAGTAAGTCTTGAACTATTCATCATAAACATCTTACATTGTAGTATGTTATATAAATTAATCGTCGTACAATGAACATTTTTACAATATATTATTTTTAGAGTAGCCTCCGAATATTTCTTTTGTTGTGTGCATTTAAATCCTATCAATGTTTTCACTGTTTTAGGGGCTGTTTCTCTGGAGGCGAATTAAACCAGCTTGGGTACCCAAGCCAGCCCGCTTTTCCGAGATGAATTCTATTCCTGTTTAAATACTACTCATAAGACGAGCTGGCTCACCAAGTTACTAAAAACCACGTTTTGCGGCCAAATTTCATAGTTTTAACTTCCAAAATCGATCGCATAAGCATATTAAAATCCAAATCAATCGAGAAAATGTTATTATAACGTTAAATTCGTGTAAAGGGAGAATTAACACCCAGTTAGTTTAGCCAGCCCGGGTAATTGTGTTTATATGGAAATTGCCCAGCCCGGCTAGCCAAGATCCCAAGTGAGCCGAGCTGGATCTCGGTTAGGCGGGCCTGCTCGGTTTCCATATAAACACATGAGATAATTCACTAGAAAATAATAACAAACACGAGATCTCGCCAAAACCGGGCTAGCTCGGGTATCCGGGCTGGCTCGCCCCATGTAAACAGCCCCTCACTTTGTCCTAGAAAATGCTGAAACCAGGAAACAAATTAATCATTACATTCCTACTTATATGTCTACAAGAATACTTTTCGAAGTATTGGCGACGTAGCAATTCTATTACTATCACGTGGTAAAAGTTTTGCACTTTCATACCGAGAGTAGATTCTTTGCACTGGCATAAAACACGACGGTCCACCTTCGTCATATTCTGCTGACCATACTTGTACAGGATTGCCAATTTCATTAAAATTCTCGTCTGCTTTGCACCACCTCACACATGCAAATGTGTGAACTATGGAAAATTCTTTTAAATTCACAACATGCTTGAAAAAATATCTCACTATACCGAGGGTAAGAGAAAACGTTTCCACGTTAATTGTTCCATCTTTGGAATGCCAAGATGCGAGAATTCTCGAAGATCGAACTGATCTAGTTTCCATCTTTGAACCAAATGTTGTGGTTCCAAAGGTAATGCGACCAAACTTCTGAATAAGTTGACTCATGTCGTTTAACGTGAATGAAATATCCGGATGCATTATACTGTATACTGTTAAGAGCAGCGTTGCATCATCTGAGTCTAAATACGAAAGTTTGTGGTTTGACGGACAGAAAACACCACAATCATTTCTCCAAACGCTCCCAGTTGGAAGTGGTGATAATACCGCCAAGTTGTGGAAAACGTATCTCTCAGTCCATGAAAAATTCTCCAGCCATTCATGGCTAACATCATTATTGTTTAAGGCACACAGAGAAAAAGGTTCATATTTATAAGAGGTTGGTAGTGCATTTTGATCAATGAAACGCGAGATTTGAAATCTTCGCATGAGTTGCAATTCAACTGATCTCTTGTTTGTTGGATTACTTCCAAGAATGCCATTAAATCTTTCGAAGGAAAAACACCAGAAGCTCGCAACTGGTCCATGATCAATAAGTATTTCCTTCAGATGGTAGTGAAGGTGCATATTTGGTTTTATACATTCTTTTCCATATATGGTTTCGACTTCTCTACAAAACTTAACAAAAAGTCCATCAGCAATGTGTAAATCCGTTTCAGAGATAATACCTTGGCAGATGTACTTGCATGCAAGAACAAAGGTCTGCCAACATTTATATTCATTATCAGGTAGAATTTCTTTTAAACAAACTAGTGAATATAGGAGTGTCCAGTTTTTCCATTGTTCTGCAGTGTACGATCCATGGTTTGAAGAAATATTTGCAGGTAGACGACCTAAGTCACTTGGAATTTCTATTGTCTTAATTCGATCCTCTATCTTTTCTAGATCTTTGCTCGACATTCGGTTATTAGTCCATATCTTGAACATTGCTTTTGCAGTTCCTAGAAACAGGTTATGCATTGGATCAATGGTAAAAAATCTTATGGCATCAAAATACTCCAAGTCAAGAAGAACGCTGTAATGTGTGATACCATTATCTCGACAGAATTTATCTCGTTCGGCCTGTGTCTTTATTCCTGCAATCTTTTTTGCTACCCGTCTGTGCTTACTATTTGTTCTTGGTTCCCACATCCCTTTATCAAATCCGGAGTAATCTTTACGTTGCCCAAAACCGCCAGGAAATGACTTGAGACATCGAGAGCAACCTTTGTAACCTGAATGGCTTTTAAAACCACCCAACTTTCTAGCGGCAGGCACGTCGCAAGAAACCGCCAAAATAGCTGCTCTGAACGTCAATGGAAACCGGCTAAGGGTAGAACTTAATTTGATGCCTTTCCACAGACATTGTAATTCTTTGATGGCGGGTTTCAAGAACGGATTCAGGTTTTTAGGTTCCTTACCGAGTGAAGGTACAATACCGATAATAATCACGTTCTCCCACTTGAATCTTTCTGCCCTTGGTAAGTTTAGAAGCACAAGATAAAAAACTCCTACAGAATAATCGTTCCTTCTTTTCAATGGCTGGAAAAAATCAAAATTAAGCGTGAGTCCATAGTTCCGGTATGCTTTGCGAAAATCTTTTCCATCATACGTCAAGAACTCCTTCCAAATGTTGCCATCATAAACATCTGCCATCTTGCCATCAGGAGTATTCCTACTTCTCCAGTGCTCGCATTTCTCGGCAAATCCTTTTTTCCCTAACAGTTTTTCCAATGAGTTAATGATGCTATTGGAACAATAGTAATGGATTGGGTAAAAACAATTTTCGCCATTATTTAGCTGAACTTTGTAAACAAGTTCCTCACCGCATTGTTTTTTTTTTCCCTTTGGAATGTCGCACACCGCAACATTTTTTTCCAACTTTTCGGTTATTGACAGTTTTCAAGCATTTGTTATATTCATAAAGGCTGTGGCGTTTTGAACAGACGACAAACTTGTCAAAGTTATCCCGATCAAAATGAAAAAACTGCCTGAGCATGTACAATGTTCCAGGAAATGCTGTCACAATCTGGGCTAAGATATCAGATGGCACTATTACGCCAAGCAATTTAAACCAACTTGACAAGAATTTTAGAAGCCATGCCATTCCATTTTCACTAATATGACATGATGTTTGCCATATTAAGAGAAAATATAATAACCAAAATAGAAGTGAATGTACTGTGTCTTTATTTTTTTCTTTGATAGGCAGAGGTGGTGGGTTTTCAATATCTTTTATTAGATCGTCAATAAGAAGATCATTCCAAACTTCGTCACCTGCACTTTCTTCGTCAGTTGATGAATCACTCAATGTACTGGCTTCTGACGGATACATATCACAGTCGTTTGGATCGTTTAGTGTGTTCTCGCCAACAGAGCTTGCCCCGTCGGATTCCTATACCAAATGTTACATATAATGTAATTTTAGCTAAATTAATATTAAAAGGGAACACGAGCAATTTGAATTGCGTTGCCATAGAAATCCATAATTTTATCTGTAATACAGTACGTATCTTCTGTTATAATACAATATTACGATATATTACTTTCAATGTTAATATTACCTACTCTTTGTTTGGGAGAACGAGAAATAATGATTGAGTGAACGTTTTAATTTCGAAGCTCTAGGGCAGGAAATTTTTCCGCGTGTTTCTATATGCTTATGAAAACACGGTTCTTGACCAATCAACGCTCGCGTGCATGTACGATCAATGTTATATTATAAATTACTTTAGTATCTCTGGTGATTTGCTGTAGGGTACTTGGCTCTTACCATCAAGTCATCATTTCCACCCTGTGGCTCTGAAGCTGTATTCTGGTTAGAATTGCTGTATTGAGAGTCTGCTGAAAGTGAAGACTGACATTTAGTAAAAAATTATGTGCAAAATTTCAGTATTATTTAAGAAATAGAAAACGAGTCGCGTGCGTTTCTGGTGTGATAACCATAAACGCACGAGACGAGTTGTTCTATTCCTTTTATAATATAATTAGAAGATACTATGTAGTGAACAATTTTACTCAAAAGATCGACATTGAAATTCTCCTAACATGTACTCAGTGACGTCGCGCGCATACTTTCACCGTCGCTTGAATTTTAAAAAACTTGTCGAGACAGCAACAAATTCGACGAATGCCAAGCCGGTTAATTTTACACGTAGAACTAGAAAAATTGCTTTGTTCCTTCCGTCTATTCCTTTTTACTTTGTGATAAATTTGGTATTTTAAAAGCTCTATAATGTTGTTTATATATTTTGGCTAAAAAGCAGAGATGAAGCGGGGGAAAACACAGAAAGAGCAAAGCAGTGCCACAGACCACAGTGCATTATTGCGTCACAATGCACGCGCATTAGCCAATCAAATTGCCTGTTATATCCCACTTATATTATAATTATTCTTATATTATATTATATTATACTGTGGCGTATATTAATATATTTCTGCTTCTTGTGCCTTGCACCCTTTTAATTTAATATTTCTAATTGCTTTGTATAGCAAACCACTGATGAATCATTCTAGTTTACTTCAACAGTTCTTCATGCTTACTATATTTATCCGATTTTTCATGCAAACATATGCACTATACTGTATCTTCATAAAGGTGTGCAGTATATATGTATATGACAATATGTATATATCTTCTCGCTTAAAATTTTTACGCAGGTAATAGAAATAAGCTCCAAGCGAGACCGTTGTATCTCATCTGTATATGTATGAAGCAAGCTAGCGATTTCACTGTTTTACATTAAAATGATAAAAAATAAACTAGCTGCTCTTACCGCCGTTATGTTGTATCTCGGAGTCACTATCGGTGCTGTCACTCGATGATTCTCCAACAATATTTTGGTACGATTTCCGAAGCGCACGTGGATGGTTTCTCTTGTTTTCGTGCCTGTTCCTCGTGGACCTTGACACTAGTTGATCACAATGACCGCACATAACCAAATTCCTTGACTCTTCCATTTTCAACCCAGTCTAACACGACTCAAAAACCAATCGCAGTTGCAAGTCGAAATAAAAATATTGTGGCTCGTGTATAATGCGGCTATACTGGCGAAGATCAACAATGGTCAATGCAACAAACGAAGCCACTATATATTTAATTTAAAACACCTGGCCGGATGTAACAGAACTCTCGTTTGTACGGAAACCCTGGGGATCGTCATTTACTGTTTGGAATAGCAAGAGTCCGTAATGGCGATAGTTTTTCCAATATGTTTCATAATAGTTTCGGTTGGGTATTTACAAACTGTTCTAAACGTAATAACGGCGGTGTCCGCAAGGCAAGAGTTAACTTAATATGGGCAATATAGCATTGCGATATTTGAACATAAATTATTTTGCGCAGCCAATGGCCATATGTGCGTCTTCAGTTTTGTATCAATAAGCTAGATTTGAAACATTTTTGATGAAGGGATATTTTCAACGTCTTGTATTTAAAACACCCGCAAGATAATTTCTAGGACTGTAATTATACACAAAAACCAATCTGGTGTGGGCCTTACTATATTAGCATGCAATTTAAGGAGATTTCCGGATGCGCTTAAACAAACATTAAATGTCACAGTTGATTTAATTAAGATTCAGGGTTCACATTAAATCATTAAAGACAAATGTTAATCTTTAGTGCGCTTAAAGTGCGACCTTAAAGTAACTTAAAATTATATATCCACATTGCGCAACATAGTCATTATTAAAGCCCATTAAAGCTTACTTAAACAATTCTTAAATGTCAGGCACATTTAAGGGAAACTTAAAACCAACTTAAAGCTTCAACTCAACATTTAAGAAACTTTCGGTTTTCTTTAAAGCTAATTAAATTCGGATTTTCATCCTGTGAAAAGTATATCTTCAGTGCGCCAATGTCGCGGAGATGTTTTACTCTCGATGTTCATTGTTGAAATGATGTATAATTTGTAGTCACAGGGCTTTTATACGAGTTCAGCCAGGCTTTCCAAAATAGGACTTAGTAATAGTCCAAGGAAACCTTCACCATGCTGAATGAGTATCCGTTTTTTTCTTCTTCCACATTTTCCTCTATCTGCCAACCTAAGCATTTCATGTTTGTAAGGTCGGGGTTTCTTCATTACATGCTTCGGCATTAAATATTTTCTTTTCATAACGTTTTCTACACAGAGACACAGGCAGTGTACTTGCCCGGCAGTTGCTGTTTCCAGTAGTGCTTGTTGTTGATCAGGCTCAGACGTGCC
This sequence comes from Paramuricea clavata, assembly GCA_902702795.2. Classification (NCBI taxonomy): domain Eukaryota; kingdom Metazoa; phylum Cnidaria; class Anthozoa; order Malacalcyonacea; family Plexauridae; genus Paramuricea; species Paramuricea clavata. The sequence goes on along the minus strand of CACRXK020002983.1, from coordinate 32,856 downwards.
CAACAATTCAAGAAATGGCTTGTGCCTTAGAAGATTGATCATTTCTGTTCGACGGTTTGGAAGCAAATGAGTAAAACACAACAATAAGGAAGCTTATATCGGAAGAGAGAAAGCAATTTAGACAAGGCTCCAAGCTATTGAGAGTTCGACTCTGAGCTTATCGAACTTGACTCCTTGTGCATGTCAGATAAGGAAGATAAGAGGATAAATATAGGGAAGATAAGGATAAAGATAAGAGGTAAATATAAGGAAGATAAGGATAAGGAAGATAAGAAGATAAAGATAAGAAGATAAAGATAAAGATAAAGATAAAGATGAAGGTAAAGATAAGGAACATAAAGATAAGGATAAGGAACATAAAGATTAAGATAAGGAACATAAAGATTAAGATAAGGATAAAGATAAGAAGATAAAGATAAAGATAAGGAAGATAAAGATAAGGATACGTAACATAAAGATTAAGATAAGGATAAAGATAAGGAAGATAAAGATAAGGATAAAGATAAAGAAGATAAAGATAAAGAAGATAAAGATAAGGATAAAGATAAAAATAAGGAAAAGAATAAAGATAAGGAAGATAAAGAAGATAAAGATAAGGAACATAAAGATTAAGATAAGGATAAAGATAAGGAAGATAAAGATAAGGATAAAGATAAAGATAAGGATAAAGATAAAGATAAGGAAGATAAGGAAGATAAAGATAAGGAAGATAAGGAAGATAAAGATAAGGAAGATAAAGATAAGGAAGATAAAGACAAGGATAAAGAAGATAAAGATAAGGAGGATAAAGATAAGGATAAAGATAAGGATAAAGATAAGGAAGATAAAGATAAGGATTAAGATAAGGAAGATAAACATAAGGATAAAGATAAGGAAGATAAAGATAAGGATAGAGATAAGGAAGATAAAGATAAGGATAAAGATAAAGAAGATAAATATAAGGAAGATAAGGATAAAGATAAGGAAGATAAAGATACAGAATAATACTGGATCGATGCATTAATGAATATATAGAACGAATACGCCAATTTATTATCACTTGCAGCTAAACGTTCGTGGTGTGAACATGTCCTTTCCGTGCAATATATGTGCCAAAGTATTTTCAACACGCGGTAACCTCAAGCGTCATACTTTGAATACCCATGGAGATGTTCAAAGCAAACCAGTTGAAATCTCAGCAGGATCTACAGTTTTGCAGCATCCTTTCACATGTATCGTAGCTGGGTGTACCCAAAGCGGCAAGACTGAATGGGGAAAATCTCTCTTGGAGAATGCACAGAAAACTATAAGTCCTGCTCCTCAACGTATCATTTGGTGTTATGGTCAATGGCAACCCTCCTATTTTGATATGATGAGAACGATGCCTGGAATCGAGTTTAATCAAGGCATCCCCGAAGACATCGACAACGCACATTACTTGGACGTATCGCAACGGAATTTGATCGTATTGGACGACCTTATGGCTCAATCTGGCAAAGATAAACGTATTTCTGTTCTTTTTACGAAAGGAAGTCATCATCGGAATTTATCTATCATCTATATTATTCAAAATATATTTCATCAAGGCAAAGAAATGAGAAATATCAGCCTAAACGCCCATTATATCGTGTTGTTCAAGTCACCAAGAGATAAAGAACAAATTTCTACGCTTCCAAGGCAAATAAATCCCGGAAAAGTACAAGAATTTATGAGGAGTTATGAAGATGCTACGAGCCGACCTCACGGGTATTTGATGTTTGATTTAAAGCCAACAACAGATGATCAGAAACGACTCAAGACCAACATACTCCCGGTGAGATTGAAAAATTTATTCAAAAACAGTCGTATCGACAACCACCACTTGTAAATGCCATGTATGATGCCGAGCAGCGAATGAAAGAAATCATGGATGCACCACAGCTTAGCGCAGTGGAAAAAAGCAAATTATACTCTGATCAACTAAATCGGTTTCTCACATTCAAAAATAAGATGGATGTCCCAGCTTAAGCTCCTGTTCAGACAACTCCACTAGTGCCTGCAGAAATACCACAACCCAATGAATTTGTTGAGATAGTACCACCAGTGCCTGCTACTCCTAAACATAATTTCCTTACACCACCACCAACAGAAGAGGAACGGCCAAAACTCAAGCGCAATTTTTTTCACAATTGGGTCGACCCAGCAGATTGAACCGAACGTGAGCGATAGACCGAAATATATTCCAATGAAGCCGGAAAAACTTGCAAAGTTATTCCCAGAAGATAGACAAGAATATGAGAACTCTTTAAAAATAACAGAAACACCTAAACGTTACGCTTTTAGAAGTAGACCTTACTAAATTTTGTAAAACGCTTTGAAGAAATAAATGTATTTAAAAACTGAAATATTGTGTAAATTTTTGCCGGCAAAGCCCGCTCTTTCCACCCGCGCGAAAAGATCCGTGTACAAATATGTTGTACTTTAATATATGCATGCAGCCGCAAGGCCACGCGTCTGATTTTAAGGTATACACCGGCGTTAAAAATAATCCCTATCTATCCATTGGGATACACCCAGTTATGCAAATTCGTATTGCCTTAATCCCCTTAATTACCTACACACCTCCTAATGACTTAGCAACACATAACAAAGCAACATTTGTAAAGTTTAAAACATGTTTATTGATACAAATAACAGACGATAGTGTAAAAAATATTACAACTAAAACTATTTGTTAAACTGTTCTATAAGTTTTTTCTCCATGAGTTCTTGATAAGCTTTCTTATGATCTGCCTCAAAACTTCTAAATCGTTCACCCGTCGCCTTCACAGAATACATGTAACTCGGTGGGTAAGAGAAAAACGCTTCAGCTACGGACTCGAGTGGGTCTTCTAATCTCCAATGAAACAAATAGTTCAGTATGCATTGTAGTTCGTGGTTCTCAGTGTTCTGATGTAGTTCCATCAATGAATCGACAAACGCAGAATCTGGATCTTTTTCCAGTTGCTGTAAATGTTCGAGTACATCTCTATCAACCACCAGTTTTAGTACCCTCATTGCCTCAGCGAATTCATTCCAAACCGTACGCCTACCATTCACTCGTTCGATCGCTTGTAAACCATACATTTGCCATCGTTCGTTTTCGTTCATCACGAGGCAGTCATGTTGTCTTTGACTAGGATGACCGACTTGACAACCATTACAGGATTCCACACAAAGTCTTTCAACTTCTTGTGCGACTGCATTCGCAAAAATTCCTTCCAATAAATTGTAAGATGTGGTTATACCGTGTAGACACGCCATGACTGATGTAGAACTAATACAGAACTATGCCTGCTACAAGACACTTGTCGATTTTATACAGACACTTGTATAAAAGTTCATAGTAAGCCAATCCTAATCCCTCAATTTTATCATACACGCGGAGAGACGCTAAAAAATGCATAGTCAGCAAGTTTCGCCCGATCGTGTTTAAGCTCGCCCGCGCGACGTCATTGCATATAATTATGACGCATGTTAATGAGTGACGTCACTACGCACCCTCATTTGTACGAGTATTAATTATAAATGAGGTGGTGGACACCCACCACCACACACCACCACCACCACCACACACCAACACCACAACCACACCACAACCACACACCAACACACACCACCACACGCCACCACCACAAAAAAGGGGCCCGATCGGCCACTATATTACTACTGCTCGGCTATTTGAAAGGAAAGCTCCGCTATTTGAAAAGGAAGTTCTGCTATACGAAAAGGGAGCTCTGCTTTTTGAAAAGAAAGCTCCGCTATTTGAAAAGGATTTCTGCTATTTGAAAAGGGAGCTCTGCTCTCTGAAAAGCGAGTTCTTCTATTGGAAATGGGAGTTCTGCTATTTGAAAATGGAGTTCTTATATTTGAAAACGCAGTTCTGCTAGTTGTAATTAGAGCTCTGGTATTTGAAAAGGGAGTGCTGCTATTTGAAAAGGGAGTTGTGCTATTTGAAACGGGAGCTCTGCAATTTGCAAAGGGAGTTCTTCTATTTGAAAAGGGAGTCCTTCTATTTGAAAAAGGAGTTCTGCTCTTTGAAAAGGAAGTTCTTCTATTCGAATAATTCGAATAATTCTTAAAAAGGGACATCTGCACTTTGAAAGGGAGTTGTGCTATTTTGAATGAAAGCTCCTGTATTTGAACAGGGAGTTCTCCTATTTGAAGGGGGAATTCTGCCATTTGAAAAGGGAGATCTGCTCTTTGAAAAGGAAGTTCCTTTATTTGAAGTGAAAGTTCCGCTATTTGAAAAGAGATTTCTGCTATTTGAAAAGGGAGTTCTGCTCGTTGAGATGGAAGTTCTTCCATTTGAAAACGGAGTTCGTCTATTTCAAAAGGAAGTTCTGCTGTTTGAAAAGGGATTTGTGCTATTTCAAAGCAGATCTGCTCTTTGAAAAGCGATTTCTGCTATTTTAAAGGAAAGCTCCGCTATTTGAAAAGGCAATTCTGCTGTATGAAAAGGGAGCTATGCTCTTTAGAAAGCTAGTTCTTCTGTTGGAAATGGGTTTTCGGCTATTTGAAAAGGGAGTTCTTCTGTTTGAAAACGGAGTTGTGCTATTTGAAATTGGAGTACTGGTATTTGAAAAGCGTGCTCTACTAGTTGAAAAGGGAGTTTTGCTATTTGAAAAGAAAGCTCCGCCGTTTGAAAAGGGAGTTCTGCTATTTGAAAAGAGATTTCTGCTCTTTGAAAAGCGAGTTCTTAAATTCGAAAAGGGGGTCTGGTATTTGAAAAGGGAGCTCTTCTATTTGAAAAGGTAGTTCTGCTCTTTTAAAACGGAGTTCTGCTATTTGAAAAGGCAGTTCTGACTGCGGTTTGAAAATGGAGTTCCCCTATTCGAAAAGGGAGTTCGGGTATTTGAGGAGGGAAATCTGCTATCTGAAAAGGTAATTCTGTTCGTTGAAAAAGGAGTTCTTCTATTCGAAAAGGAGGTTCTGCTATTTGAAAAGGGAACTCTTCTTTTTGAAATATGGGAATTCTGGTATTTGAAAAGGGAGTCCTGCTTTGGAAAGGGAATTCTGCTCTTTGAAATTGAAGTTCTGTTATTGAAAAAGGGAGTTCTGCTCTTTGAAAAGGGAGTTCTGCTCTTTGAAAAGGGAGTTCTGCTATTTCAAAATGGAATTCTGCTATTTGAAAACGAAGTTCTGTTATTTGAAAAGGAAGTACTATTCTTTGAAAAGAAAGCTTCGCTATTTGAAAAGGACGTTCTGCTATTTGAAAAGGAAGTTCCGCTATGTGAAAAGGGAGTTCCGCTTTTGAAAAGGAGTTCTGCTATTTGAAAATGGAATTATGGTATTTGAAAAGCGAGTACTGCTATTCGAAAAGCGAGTTCTGTTATTTGAAAAGAAAGTTCCGCTATTTGAAAATGAGTTCTGTTTTTCGTTTCGCTAATTGAAAAGAGAGTTCTGCAATTTGAAAAGGGAGTTCTGCTATTTGAAAAGGGAGTTCTGCTATTTGAAACGGGAGTTCTGCTATTTGAAAAGGGAGTTCTTCTATTTGAGAAGGGAGTTTTCTTAATTGAAAATGGAGTTCTGCTATTTGAAAAGGGAGTTCTGCTATTTGAAAGGAGATTCTGCTATTTGAAATAGGAGTTCTGGTATTTAAAAAGGGAGTTCTTCTATTTGAAAAGGGAGTTCTGCTCTTTGCAAAGGGAAGTCTGTTATTTCAAAAGGAAGATCTGCTATTTGAAAAGGAAGTTCTGCTATTTGTAAAGGAAGTTCGGCTCATTGAAAAGAGAGCTCCGCTATTTGAAAAGTAAATTCTGCCATTTGAAAAGAAGGTCAGCTACTTGAGAAGGAAGTTCTGCTCTTTGAAAAGAAAGCTCCGCTATTTGAAGAGGGAGTTCTCCTATTTGATTAGGGAGTTCTGCTATTTGAAAAGTGAGTTCTGCTATTTGAAAAGAGAGTTCTGCTATTTGAAAGGGAATTCTTCTAATTGACGACGAGTCCTGTTCTTTGAAAAGGGAGTACTGCTATTTGAAAACACAGCTCCACTATCGGAAACGGGAGTTCTGCCATTTTAAAAGGGAGTTCTGCTATTTGAAAAGTAAAATCCGCTACTTGAAAAGGGAATTCTTCTACTTGAAAATGGAGTTCAGCTCTTTGAAAGGCAGTCGTTCTATTCGAAATTGGAGTCGTAGTTTTTGAAAAGGGAGATCTGCACATTGAAAGGGAGTTCGTCTAGTTTGAAAGAAAGCTCTGCTATTTGAAAAGGGAGTTCTCCTATTTGAAAAGGGAAATCTGCTATTTGAAATGGGAGATCTGCTCTTTGAAAAGGAAGTTCTGCTATTTCAAATGAAAGCTCCGCAAGTTGAAAAGAGAGTTGTGCTGTTTGAAACGGGACTTCTGCTGTTTGAGAAGGGAGTTCTGCTATTTGAAAAGAAAGATCAGCTATTTGAAAAGGGATTTCTGCTATTTGAAAAGGGAGTTCCGCTCTTTGAGCAGGCAGTTCTTCTATTCGAAATTGGAGTTCTGGTTTATGAAAAGGGAGATCTGCACTTTCAAAGAGAGTTCTGCTGCCTTCTTTCACCTTTATAACATTAGACGTATTAGGAAGTTCCTCGATCAACATACAACTCAGATTCTTGTGCAGGCTTTCGTTATAAGCCGCCTGGACTACTGTAACAGTCTTTCTTATGGCCTTCCTTCAACCCAATTGAGGAAATTACAAGCTGTTCAAAACGCGGCAGTCCGGTTTATCTGCAATACTCCTCGGTTCGATCATATCACTCCTGTCTTATATGATCTTCATTGGCTCCCGATTAAGTCCCGCATCGACTTTAAAATCCTTCTTATTACATACAAGGCCCTAAACAATCAAGCTCCGACGTACATTAAAGAGCTCCTCTCAATTAAAAAACCCACCAGCTACAACCTTAGATCCCACTCTGATCCGTGTCTACTAGAACGCCCCAGACTTAAAACTCTTAAGACCTTGGGTGATCGATCATTTTCTCTCGCTGCCCCAACTTTGTGGAACGCTCTTCCCAAAGCTATCAGGATTGCATCTTCAACAGCCACATTTAAAAAGTTACTAAAGTCATTTCTATTCTTAGAAGCTTTTAATTAATGCTTGTGCATGTTCCATTTTTACTTCTAGTTATCGCTGTGATACTTTTATAAATTCTTAACATTATTGTAATATATTTTTATCTAATATTTATAATTTGTATACTATTTATTACTGTAAGAAGCGCTCTTGAACATATCCACATGAAAAATGCGCTATACAAATGTAATTTCATTATCATTATTATCATTATCATTGCTATTTTGAAAGAAAGCTTCGCCATTTGAAAAGAAAGTTCTCCTATATGAAAAGGAATTCTGCTATTTGAAAATGGAGATCTGCTCTTTAAAAAGGAAGTTCTGCTATTTCAATTGAAAGCTCCGCAAGTTGAAAAGAGAGTTGTGCTATTTGAAAGGGATTTCTGCTATTTGAAAAGGGAGTTCTGCTCTTAAAACAGGCAGTTCTTGTATTCAAAATTGGAGTTCTGATTTTTGAAAAGGGAGATCTGCACTTTGAAAGAGAGTTCTGCTGTTTTGAAAGAAAGCTCTCCTATTTGGAAAGGGAGTTATCCTATTTGAAAAGGGAATTCTGCTATTTGAAGAGGGACATCTGCTCTTTGAAAAGAAAGTTCCCCTATTTGAAAAGGGAGTTCTGTTTTTCGCTTCGCCAATTGAAAAGAGAGTTCTGCTATTTGAAAAGGGAGTTCTGCTAACTTAGGACGAGTTCTGTTCTTTGAAAAGGGAGTACTGCTATTTGAAAACTCAGCTCCGCTATTGGAAACGGGAGTTCTGCCATTGAAAACGGAGTTCTTCTAATTGAAAAGTAAGTTCTACTAATTGAAAAAGGGAGTTCTGCTATTTGAAAAGGGAGTTCTGCTTTTTAAAAAGGGAATTCTGCTCTTTGAAAAGTCAGTCCTACCACTCGAAATTGGAGTTGTGGTTTTTCAAAAGGGAGATCTGCACATTGAAAGGGAGTTCGGCTAGTTTGAAAGAAAGCTTCGCCATTTGAAAAGGAAGTTCTCCTATATGAAAAGGGAATTCTGCTATTTGAAAATGGAGATCTGCTCTTTAAAAAGGAAGTTCTGCTATTTCAATTGAAAGCTCCGCAAGTTGAAAAGAGAGTTGTGCTGTTTGCGACGGGACTTCTGCTGTTTGAGAAGGGAGTTCTTCTATTTAAAAAGGGAGTTCTCCGAATTGAAAAGGAGTTCTTCTATTTGAAAAGGGAGTTCTGCTATTTGAAAAGAAAGATCAGCTATTTGAAAAGGGATTTCTGCTATTTGAAAACGGAGTTCTGCTCTTAGAACAGGCAGTTCTTCTATTCGAAATTGGAGTTCTGGTTTTTGAAAAGGGAGATCTGCACTTTGAAAGAGAGTTCTGCTATTTTGAAAGAAAGGTTTCCTATTTTAAAAGGGAGTTATCCTATTTGAAAAGGGAATTCTGCTACTTGAAAAGGGACATCTGCCCTTTGAAAAGAAAGTTCCCCTATTTGAAAAGGGAGTTCTGTTTATCGCTTCGCCAATTGAAAAGAGAGTTCTGCTATTTGAAAAGGGAGTTCTGCTATTTGAAACGAGAGTTATGCTAACTGAAGAGGAGTTCGGCTCCTTGAAAAGGGATTTCCGCAATGTGAAAGGAAAGCTCCGCTATTTGAAAGGGGAGTCCTGCTATTTGAAAAGGGAGTTCTGCCATTTCAAAAGGAAGTTCTTCTATTTGAGAAGGGAATTCTGCTATTTGAAAAGGGAGTTCTGCTATTTGAAAAGGGAGTTCTGCTATCTGAAAATTTGAATTTCTGAGAAGCAAGTCTATTAAAAGGTGAGTTGTGGAGGGTTCTTGAGGGCATTTTTTTCAATTCCTTGAAAAAACGTGATTTTGATGGGAAACGTTGTTGTTTCAGATACTAAGGCGGGTTTCGCGATCTTTTTCATGCGTGATTAAGTTGTGTAATATTATGGTGATTGTTGGTGTGAAACAGGCTTATGAGCTAATAATTTATCATTCAACCGAATCATCTAACCGAATCATCTCTAATTCACCCACAACGTCATCTTTCAGTGTCTCAATCATAATCCGAGCTTTTCAAGGAGAGCGCCGGTGTAAGCGTTAACCACAGCCTCACAAGAGTCAGTTGGATTCCTGAGTTTCACGTGCACGTCAGCAGATCACTCCAGAGGACAAGGTTTTGGTTTCAAGTTAAATGTTAATTTCTTTGGACCGCAGGCATGTGAGCTCATAATTCATTATCTAACCTAATCATCTCTAATTCACCAACAACGTCATCTTTCATTGTCACAGCTACAATCCGAGCTTTTCAAAGAGAGGGCCTGTGTAAGCATTAACTTCAGCCTCACAAGAGTCAGTTGGGTTCCAGCGTTTCACGTGAACGTTAGCAGGATCACTCCAGAGGGTAATGTTTTGGTTTCAAGTAAAAAGTGGATATTTTTTGAGACAAGGCCTGTGAGCTCATAATTCATTATCTAACCGAATCATCTCTAATTCACCCACAACATCATCTTTCAGTGTCACACTCATAATCCGAGCTTTTCATGGAGAGGGCCTGTGTGAGTATTAACCTCCGCCTCTCAAGAGTCAGTTGAATCCCATCATCCCACGTGAATACAAGCAGATCACTCAGGAGGGCAACGTTTTGCTTTCAGGTTAGAAGTGAATGTTTCTGTAACCCGAACTTGTGAACACAGAACTCATTACCCATCCGTGAGATTCATTTCACACACAATGCTAACTTCTCCTCTAGACCCAACTTTTCCAAATAGGTTTTTAACTTTAGATTTTCCTTCCATTAGGCAGTGTAATACGGGCAGTTGCGGGGAGTCCACCCCAGTTCAGGGAAAATGTCACCATACAGGAAATCTTCTCTGGCTCTAACAACACGTCCGATCCTAACGTCAGTCATTAGCGCTTCGATCCCATGCACACTACACAGTCTCACCGCAAAGAACTTATTCATTAAACGCGTTTTACAGAAAACATTTTTGTCAATTACCGGATACACATCTAGAAATGCCGCAAAAAGCTGCGTGTAATCTGCCCCCTCAAAGTTACTGCTAAGTAGAGCCGCAATGTCACTCATCTTCCAGCTCTTCATTTTTTAATGCTATAGGTAAGGTTTCGCCAATATTCTTCCCAAAATTCACTCCAAGGACGCCACCTATTGTGAGCGACAACGTAGTTACAAGTACCACACTGATCAAGAACATCTTCTATCCACTCTTCGTAGAATTTACAACCATCAGCTTTAATGTCAAGACCTGGGAACACCATACCGTACAATAGATACTCATGTCCTCGACTTACAAAGGAAGGCTAAATATCATTGAGACACTCCTTAGTCCCATATCCAAGTGCGCTTCATTTTCTCACCAATAGGAACCTGTATCTTGGTCTACCTTTTAGTCTCAGTCTACGTATAAACTCAGTCACATCATACAACTTGTCGGTTGCACGCTCAACGTCACTGTTCAGAACATACCGCTCAACTATTTTTCTAAGTGAACTTCTACTTTTGATGGGAAGCGTCTTGATACATAAGTCGTAACCTTTTATGAGGATCTTAAACCTATCACCATTTATTCTTATCATAGGGGGACAATTCATCTTACCTATAGTAATAAATATTTAACACCATCTCACAAGTCATCTTACAAGCAAATCCAGATGCATCTCACCAGTAAACCCCAGATGTCTCATGGTTGGATGTCAGCTCCCACAGGTCATCTCACAGATCATTTCATAGATCATCTTACAAGCAAGCCCAGATGCATCTCGACAGTAAACCCAGTTGTCTCACAGTTAATTACCCGCACTCACAGGTCACCTCACCAGTAAACTCAAGACATCTCACAAGTATTTTCCAGTTATCTCACCAGTTACCTTACAAACAAATTTCAGTCATCTCACAGACCATCTTACAAGCAAATTCAAGGTATCTCATGAGTAAAATCAAGGTGTCTCACCAGATATCTCACCAGCAAATTCAAGATAACTGGGCAGCATTTTTTAGTCATCTCAGAGTAAAATTTGAGGTACCTCACCAGCAAAATCCAAGGTATCTATCAAGGTAATTTCAAGTAGAAACCAATGTATCTATCAAGGTGAACCCAAGGTAAACTCAAGTAGAATCAAGGTCAGAGCATATTATACTCCCCCATTAATTTTTACAACTTTTACTCCGTGTTCACTTTCCCATCTACGTTTCACACTAATTCCATCCAAATGTTCATAGTTGACCAATTTCTTCCGATACAACATAAACAGGCCACCACTGAGGAGCGTTAATATTAAAACCAAATCTTCCATCTATAACACCACATATTTTTAAAAACTTTACCGCAAACCAAAGGGAGCCCACCAGATGGGCCTCCTTTACAGTAAGTCATCTGTAATCAAATACTGGAATCAGAAAGGGGCTCCACCCGATTTAACCCTTCACCCTTACATATATACAGAAGCTTGAAGAAAGCTGCTACAGACTATGTATGAAACGGAAACAAAGTATCTTTGGGGGAGCTCACAGAGGGCCTCCGCATATCACAATTAATTGTTTACAAAAGCATTTTACCGACCGATTAACACCCCCACAAAACACACAACAATATTTTAACCCACCCAGAAATCCCACAAATCACATTTTGTTTCACAGATCGCGTTTCATCACAATAAAAAATCAATTGAATCAACATACAAGACAATAATAAAACCCATAAACAACCGCCTTTACAAAAGTAATGATTCAAAAGGACCTACAGGGAATGATAGGGCATAGGAAAAATTAGTTTTTACAAATGTGGGACGGTCTCGAACCCCTATTTTTTGCATTTGCGAAAATTAAAAATTAAAAAAAATTAATGTAAATTAAAATTGTGCGAATTTGTGTGCTTTGTGAGGGTGTTAAGTCAACAATTAATTGTGATATTCGGATCGGAGGCCCTCTGTGAGCTCCCCTAATGATACTTTGTTTCCGTTTCATACATAGTCTGTAGCAGCTTTCTTCAAGCTTCTGTATATATGTAAGGGTGAAGGGTTAAATCGGGTGGAGCCCCTTTCTGATTCCGGTATTTGGTTACAGATAACTCACTGTAAAGGAGGCCCATCTGGTGGGCTCCCTTTGGTTTGTGGTAAAGTTTTCAAAAGTATGTGGTGTTATAGCGATGGAAGATTTGGTTTTAATATTAGCTCTCCTCAGTGGTGGCCTGTTTATGTTGTATTGGAAGAAATCGGTCAACTATGAACATTTGGATGGAACTAGTGTGAAACGTGGATGGGGAGGTGAACACGGCGTAAAAGTTGTAAAAACTAATGGGGGAGTATAATGTGCTCTGACCTTGATTCTACCTGAGTTTACCTTGGGTTCACCTTGATAGATACCTTGGATTCTACTTGAAATTACCTCGATAGATACCTTGGATTTTACTCGTGAGGTACCTCAAATTTGCTTGTGAGATGACTAAAAAATGCTGCCCAGTTATCCTAAATTTGCTGGTGAGATATCTGGTGAGACACCTTGATTTTACTCGTGAGATACCTTGAATTTGCTTGTAAGATGGTCTGTGAGATGACTGAAATTTGTTTGTAAGGTAACTGGTGAGATGACTGGAAAATACTTGTGAGATGTCTTGAGTTTACTGGTGAGGTGACCTGTGAGTGCGGGTAGTTAACTGTGAGACAACTGGGTTTACTGTCGAGATGCATCTGGGGTTGCGTGTAACATGATCTATGAGATGATCTGTGAGATGACCTGTGGGAGCTGACATCCAACTATGAGACATCTGGGGTTTACTGGTGAGATGCATCTGGATTTGCTTGTAAGATGACTTGTGAGATGGTGTTAAATATTTATTACTGTAGGTTAGATGAATTGTCCCGCAATGATAAGAATAAATGTTGATAGGTTTAAGATTCTCATAAAAGGTTACGACTTATGTATCAAGAAGCTTCCCATCAAAAGTAGAAGTTCACTTAGAAAAATAGTTGAGCGGTATGTTGTGAACAGTGACGTTGAGCGTGCAACCGACAAGTTGTATGATGTGACTGAGTTTATACGTAGACTGGGAATAAAAGGTGGACCAAGATACAGGTTCCTATTTGTGAGAATATGGAGCGCACTTGGATATGGGAGTAAGGAGTGTACGTCTCAAGGATATTTGGCCTTTCTTTGTAAGTCGAGGACATGAGTATCTGTTGTACGGTATGGTGTTGCCAGGTCTTGATATTAAAGCTGATGGTTGTAAATTCTACGAAGAGTGGATAGAAGATGTTCTTGGTCATTGTGTTTCATGTGACTACGTTGTCGCTCACAATAGGTGACGTCCTTGAAATGAATATTGGGAGGAATATTGGCGAAAAAATAAAACATTACCTATAGCATTAAAAAATGAAGAGCTGGAAGAAGAGTGACATTGCGGCTTTACTCAGGAGTAACTTTGAGGGGGAAGATTACACGCGGCTTTTCGCGGCATTTCTAGATGTGTATGCGGTAATTGACAAAAAGGGTTTCGGTAAAACGCGGTTAATGAATAAGTTCCTTGCGGTGAGACTGTGTAGTATGCTTGGGATCGAAGCGGTAATGACAGACGCTAGGATGGGACATGTTGTTAGAGCCAGAGAAGATTTCCTGTATGGTTACATTTTCCCTGAACTGGGGTGGACTCCCCGCAACTGCCCGTATTACACTGCCTGGTGGAAGGAAAAGCTAAAGTTAAAAACCTATTTTGAAAGGTTGGAGAAGTTAGCATTGTGTGTGAAAAGAATCTCACGGGTGGGTAATGAGTTCTGTGTTCACAAGTTCGGGTTACAGAAACATGCACTTCTAACCCGAAAGCAAAACGTTGCCCTCCTGAGTGATCTGCTGACGTTCACGTCAAACGCAGGAGTCCAACTGACTCTTCAGAGCCGGAGGGTAATACTCACACAGGCCCTCCCCTTGAAAAGCTCGGATTACGACTGTGACACTGAAAGATGATGTTGTGGGTGAATTAGAGATGATTCGGTAAGATAATGAATTATGAACTCTCAGGCTGGGCTCCAAAAACATTCACTTTTAACTTAAAACAAAAATATTGTCCTCTGGAGTGATCTGCGGACGTTCACGTGAAGCGCAGGAGTCCAACTGACTCTTGAGAGGCCGAGGTTAATGCTTAAACAGGCCCTCTCATTGAAAAGCTCGGATTGTAGCTATGACACTGAAAGATGACGTTGTGCGTGAATTAGAGATGATTCGGTTAAATAATGAATTATAACCTCACAGGCCTGGGCTCGAAAAACATTCACTTTTAACTTGAAACCAAAATATTGTCCTCTGGAGCGATCTGTTGACGTTCACGTGAAACGCAGGAGTCCAACTAACTCTTGAGAGACCGAGGTTAATGCCTAAACAAGCCCTCTCCTTGAAAAGCTCGGATTATGACTGTGACATTGAAAGATGACGTTGTGGGTGAATTAAAGATGATTCGGTAAGATAGTGGGTTATGAGCTCACAGGCCTGATCTCCAAAAACATTCACTTTTTATTTGAAACCAAAACATTGTACTCTGGAGTGATCTGCTAACGTTCACGTGAAACGCAGAAATTCCACTGACTCTTGTGAGGTTAATGCTTACACAGGCCCTCTCCTTGAAAAGCTCGGATTGTAGCTGTGACACTGAAAGGTGACGTTGTGGGTCAATTAGAGACGATTCGGTTAAATAATGAATTATGAGCTCACAGGCCTGGTTTCCAAACACATTCACTTTTTACTTGAAACCAAAACATTGTACTCTGGAGTGATCTGCTAACGTTCACTTGAAACGCAGAAATTCAACTGACTCTTGCGAGGTTAATGCTTACCCAGGCCCTCCTCTTGAAAAGCTCGGATTGTAGCTGTGACACTGAAAGATGACGTTGTGGGTGAATTAGAGATGATTCGGTAAGATAATGAATTATGAGCTCACAGGCCTGGTCTCCAAAAACATTCACTTTTAACTTGAAACCAAAACATTGTCCTCGTGAAACGCAGGAATCCAACTGACTCTTGTGAGGCTGAGGTTAATGCTTACATAGGCCCTTCCCTTGAAAGGCTCGGATTGTAGCTGTGACACTGAAAGGTGACGTTGTGGGTGAATTAGAGATGATTCGGTTAAATAATGAATTATGAGCTCACAGGCCTGGTCTCCAAACACATTCACTTTTTACTTGAAAGCAAAACATTGTACTCTGGAGTGATCTGCTAACGTTCACGTGAAATGCAGAAAATCAAATGACTCTTGTGAGGTTAATGCTTACCCAGGCCCTCTTCTTGAAAAGCTCTGATTGTAGCTGTGACACTGAAAGATGACGTTGTGGGTGAATTAGAGATGATTCGGTTAAATAATGAATTATGAGCTCACAGACCTGGGCTCCAAAAACATTCACTTTTAACATGAAATCAAAACATGGTCCTCTGGAGTGATCTGCTGACGTTCACGTGAAACGCAGAAATCCAACTGACTCTTGTGAGGCTGAGGTTAATGCTTACACAGGCGATCTCCTTGAAAAGCTCGGATTATGACTGTGACACTGAAAGATGACGTTGTGGGTGAATTAGAGATGATTCGGTTAAAAAATGAATTATGAGCTCACAGGCCTGGTCTCCAAACACATTCACTTTTTACTTGAAACCAAAACATTGTATTCTGGAGTGATCTGCTAACGCTCACGTGAAACGCAGAAATTCAACTGACTCTTGTGAGGTTAATGCTTACCCAGGCCCTCTCCTTGAAAAGCTCGGATTGTAGCTGTGATACTGAAAGATGAGTTGTGGATGAATTAGAGATGATTCGGTTAAATAATGAATTATGAGCTCACAGGCCTGGGCTCCAAAAACATTCACTTTAACATGAAATCAAAACATTTTCCTCTGGAGTGATCTGCTGACGTTCACGTGAAACGCAGGAATCCAACTGACTCTTGTGAGGCTGAGGTTAATGCTTACACAGGCCCTCTCATTGAAAAGCTCGGATTATTTCTGTGAGACAGAAAGACGACGTTGTGGGTGAATTAGAGATGATTCGGTAAGATAATGAATTATGAGCTCACAGGCCTGGTCTCCAAAAACATTCACTTTTAACTTGAAACCAAAACATTGTCCTCGTGAAACGCAGGAATCCAACTGACTCTTGTGAGGCTGAGGTTAATGCTTACATAGGCCCTCTCCTTGAAACGCTCGGATTGTAGCTGTGACACTGAAAGGTGACGTTGTGGGTGAATTAGAGATGATTCGGTTAAATAATGAATTATGAGCTCACAGACCTGGGCTCCAAAAACATTCACTTTTTACTTGAAACCAAAACATTGTACTCTGGAGTGATCTGCTAACGTTCACGTGAAACGCAGAAATTCAACTGACTCTTGTGAGGTTAATGCTTACCCAGGCCCTCTCCTTGAAAAGTTTGAATTGTAGCTGTGATACTGAAAGATGAGTTGTGGGTGAATTAGAGATGATTCGGTTAAATAATGAATTATCAGCTCACAGACATGGGCTCCAAAAACATTCACTTTTAAAATGAAATCAAAACATTTTCCTCTGGAGTGATCTGCTGACGTTCACGTGAAACGCAGGAATCCAACTGACTCTTGTGAGGCTGAGGTTAATGCTTACACAGGCCCTATCCCTGAAGAGCTCGGATTATGACTGTGACACTGAAAGATGACGTGGTGGGTGAATTAGAGATGATTCGGTTAGACGATTCGGTTGAATGATAAATTATTAGATCATAAGTCTGTTTCTCATCAACAATCACCATATATAAAATTACACAACTTAATCACACATGAAAAAGATCGTTAAACCTGCCGTAGTATGTGAAACAACAACGTTTCCCATCAAAATCACGTTTTTTCAAGGAATTGAAAAAATGCCCTCAAAAAGCCTACACAAGTCACTTTTTATTAGACTTGCTTCTCAAAAATCCAAATCGAAAAGTAAGGGGGGAAAGGGGAATCCGAGGTCATTTTGCCCCATTTTCGACGGGGCAAAGAAGTCTCGCCACCCCTTTCCCTATACTACTGTTAAGCTATTTGAAAAGGGAGATATGCTATTTGAAAAGGAATCTCCGCCATTTGAAAATGAAGTTCTGCTATTTGAAAGGGGATTTCCGCAGTTTGAAAAGGGAGTTTGGCTTTTGAAAAAAAGCTCCGCTTTGAAAATAAATCCCCTCTATTTGAATAGGGAGTTCTGCTTTTGAAAAGGGAGTTACGCTACTTGAAAAGGGAGATCTGCTATTGGAAAAGGGAGTTCTGCTATTTGAAAAAAGAAAGCTCCGCTATTCGAAAAGAAAGCTTTGCTATTTGAAAAGGGAGCACTACTTTTGAAAAGGGAGTTCTGCTATTTGAAAAGAGAGTTCTGTAATTTGAAAAGGTCGTTCGGCTCCTTGAAAAGGGAGTTCTGCCAGTTGAAAAGGGAGTTCCGCCAGCTGAAAAGGAAGTTATGCTCTTTGAAAAGAAAGCTCCGCTATTTGAAAAGGGAGTTCTGCTATTTAAAAGGAGAGTCCTGCTTTTGAAAAGAAAGCTCCGCTATTTGAAAAGGGTGTTCTGCTCGTGAAAAGGGAGTTCTGTAATTTGAAAAGGGATTTCTGCTCTTTGAAAAGTAAGCCCCGCTATTTGAAAACGGAGTTCCGTTTTTGAAAAGAGAGTGCTGCTCTTGATAAGGGAGTTCGGCTATTTGAAAAGGGAGTTGTGCTATTTGAAAAGGTTCTTCTGCTCTTTGAAAAGAAAGCTCACCTATTTGATGAGTACCTTCTACTATTTCTAAAAAAGCTCCGCTATTTGAAAATGGAGTTATGCGTTTGAAATAGGAGTTCTGCTATTTGAAAAGGTAGTTCTGCAATTTGAAAGGGGAGTTCTGCAATTTGAAGAAAGAGTTCAGCTCTTTGAAAAGGGAGTTCTGCCATTTGAAAGGAAAGCTCCGCCATTTGAAAAAGGAGTTCTGCTATTTGAAAAGCGATTTCTGCTCTTTGAAAAGAAAGCTCCGCTATTTGAAAAGGGAGTTCTGTTTTTGAAAAGGGAGAGCTGCTTTTGAAAAGGGATTTCTGCTATTTGAAAAGGGAGTTCTGCTATTTGGAAGGGGAGTTCTGCTATATCGTAAGGAAGTTCTGATATTTGAACAGAGAGCCCCGCTATTTGAAAAGGGAGTTCTACCATTTGAAAAGAGAGTTCCGCTATTTGAAAACGGAGTTCTGTTTTTGAAAAGGGAGTGCTGCTTTTGAAACGGGAGTTCTGCTATTTGAAAAGCGAGTTCTGCTTTTTCGAAGCGGAGTGCTGCTTTTTGAAGAGCGAGATCAACTATTTGAAAAGAAAGCTTCGCTATTTGAAAATGGAGTTCTGCTTTTGAAAAGGGAGTTCTGCTACTTGAAATGGAAGTTCTGCTATTTGAAAGGGGAGTTCTGCTGCTGGAAAAGAGAGCTCCGTTATTTGAAAAGAAGGCTCCGCTATTTGAAAATGCAGTTCTGCTATTTGATAAGAAATTTGCGCTATTTGAAAAGAGATTCAGTTTTTGAAAAGGAAGCGTTGCTTTTGAAAGGGAGTTCTGCTATTTGAAAAGGAAGTACTGATATTTGGAAGGGAAATTCTGCTATTTGAAGAGGAAGTTGTGTTATTTGAAAAGAAAGCTCCGCTATTTCAAAAGGGACTTCTGCTTTTCAAAAGAGAGTTCTACTATTTGAAAGGGGAGTTCTGCAATTTGAAGAGGCAGTCCTGCTATTTGAAAAGGGAGTTCTGCCTTTTGAAAGGAAAGCTCTACCATTTTAAAAGGGAGTTCTGCTATTTGAAAAGGGATTTCTGCTTTTTGAAAAGAAAGCTCCGCTATTTGAAAAGGGAGTTCTGTTTTTGAAAAGGGAGAGCTGCTTTTGAAAAGGGACTTCTGCTATTTGAAAACGGAGTTCTGCTATTTGGAAGGGGAGTTCTGCTATATCAAAAGGAAGTTATGATATTTGAACAGAGAGCTCCGCTATTTGAAAAGGGATTTCTACTATTTCAAAAGAAAGTTCCGCTATTTGTAAAGCGAGTTTTGTTTTTGAAAAGGGAGTGCTCCTTTTGAAAGGGGAGTTCTGCTATTTGAAAAGCGAGTTCTGTTTTTTCGAAGTGGAGTGCTGCTTTTGAAAAGGGAGATCTGCTATTTGAAAAGAAAGCTTCGCTATATGAATGGCGAGTCCTGCTGTTTGAAAAGGGAGTTCTGCTATTTGAAAAGAAATTGCACCATTTGAAAAGGGAGTTGTGTTTTTGAAAACGGAGTGCTGCTTCTGAAAACGGAGTACTGCTGCTGGAAAAGGGAGTTCTGTTATTTGAAAAGGAGTTCAGCTATTTGAAAAGAAAGCTCCGCTATTTCAAAAGAAAGCTACGCTATTTGAAGAGGGACTTCTGCTTTTGAAAAGGGAATTCTGCTATTTGAAAAGTGAGTTCGGCTATTTGAAAGGGAGTTCTGCTATTTGAAAAGAAAGCTCCGCTATTTGAAAAGAAATCTCCGCCATTTGAAGAGGGAGTTCTGCATTTAAAAAGGAAGTTCTTCTATTTGAAATGGTAGTTCTGGTCTTGGAAAAGAAAGCTCCGCTATTTGAAAAGGGAGCTCTGCTGTTTGAAAAGGGAATTCTGCTATTTGAAAAGGAGTCCTGCTCTTTGAAAAGGGAGTTCTGCTATTTGAAAGGTAAGCTCGACTAATTGAAAAGGTAGTCCTGCTATTTCAACAGGAAGTTCTGCTATTTGAAAAGGAAGGTCCGTTCTTTGAAAAGGGAGTTCTGCCTTTGAAAAGGGAGTTCTCCTATTTGAGAAGGGAGTTCTTCAATTTGAAAATGGAATTCTGCTATTTTGAAAAGGCTGTCTTGCTCTTTGAAAAGGGAGTTCTACTTTTGAAAAGGAAGTTCTGCTATTTGAAAAGGAAGTTCTGCTATTTGAAAGGAAGTTCTTCTATTTGAAAAGAGAGTTCTGCTATTTGAAAGGGGAGTTCTGCAATTTGAAAAGGAAGTTCTGAAATTTGAAAAGGGAGTTCAGCCATTTGAAATGAAAGTTGTGCAATTTGAAAAGAGAGCTCCGCTGTTTGAAGAGGGAGATCTGCATTTGAAAAGGGAGTTCCACTATTTGAAAAGAGAGTTCTGCTATTTGAAAAGGTAGCTCTGCTCCTTGCAAAGGGAATTCTGCTATTTGAAAAAGGAGTTCTGCTCCTTGCAAAGGGAGTTCAGCTATTTGAAAAGTGGGTTCACCTCTCTGAAAAGGAAGTTCTGCTCTTTGAAAAGAAATCTCCGCTATTTCAAAAGGGAGTTCTGCTATTTGAAAAAGAAGTTCTGCGTTTGAAAAGTAAGCTCAGGTATTTCAAAAAGGAGTTCCGCTTATGAAAAGGGAGTTCTGCTATTTGAAAAGTGAGTTCTGCTTTTGAAAAGGGAGTTCTGCTATTTGAAAAGGGAGACCTGCTATTTGAAAATGATGTTCTTCTATTTGAAAAGAGAGTTCTGCTATTTGAAAGGAATGCTTCGCTATTTGAAAAGGGAGTTCGGCTACTTGAAAAAGAAGTTCTACTATTTGAAAAGGAAGTTTTACTATCTGAACAGAAATCTCCGCTACTTGAAAAGGGAGTTCTGCTGTTTGAAATGGGAGTTCTGCTATTTGACAATGAAGTTATGCCGTCTGAAAAGGGAGTTCTGCCCTCTGAAAAGGGAGTTCTTCTATTTGAAAAGGGAGTTCTAGTATTTGAAAAGGAAGATCTGGTCTTTGAAAAGAAACCTCAGCTATTTGAAAACGGAGTTCTGCTTTTTGAGAAGGGAGTGCTGCTTTTTGTAAAGGGAATTATGCTATTTGAAAAGGGAGTTCTGCTATTTGAAAAGAAAGCTCCTCTATTTGAAAAGGGAGTTGTGTTTTTGAGAAGGGAGAGCTGCTTTTGATAAGGGATTTCAGCTATTTGAAAAGGAAGTTCAGCTATTTGGAAGGGGAGTTCTTCTATATCAAGAGGAAGTTATGATATTTGAACAGAGAGCTCCGCTATATGAAAAGGGAGTTCTACTATTTGAAAAGAAAGTTCCGCTATTTGAAAAGGGAATTCTGTTTTTGAAAAGGGAGAGCTGCTTTTGCAAAGGGATTTCTGCTATACACGGGGCTAAAAAACAGATTTGCAATAAATTTGCACACTTGCAAATTAGTTGCAAATTCAATAACTAATTTTGCAATAACATTGCGTATGAAGTGTTTTAGATTTGCAACTACTAAATTTACTTAAAATTTGCAAGCTGCTTTGCACAATTTGCAAATTTATTTGTAACTTTGCAATAAATTTGCCAGCGAAATAAGTTCATTGCGTAAATTAACTTTGTCAAAAAAATACTAATGACTTTGCCATAAGAAATTCCCTGTGGCATATGTTTATTTAAATTTACATCAAATTTGCTAGCGAAGTAAATCCGTTGCGTATTTTTTACAAATTTTAACTCTCCTTAACTTTTCAAGAAATTACTAATGCCTTTGCAATATGAATTTTCAATAGCAAATTTATATCTAAATTTACAACAAATTTGCAAGCGAAACAAGTTCATTGCGTATATTTACTTTGCAAGAAATTGCTAATGCCTTTGCAATATGAATTTTCAATGGCAAATTTATATCTAAATTTACAACAAATTTCCAAGCGAAACAAATTCATTGCGTATATTGACTTTGCAAGAAATTACTAATGCTTTTGCAGTATAAATTTGCAATGGCAAATTTATATCTATGTTTACAACACACTGGCAAGCGAAACAAATTCATTGCGTATATTGACTTTGCAAGAAATTACTAATGCTACTGCCATATTAAATTTCAATGGCAAATCTATGTCTAAATTTACAACAAATTTGCCCGCAGAGTAAATCCATTGTGTAAATACACACGTTACAAATATTAACTCCTTCGTTACTTTACTTTGGAGAATAGTTCATCTGATGTTGTATATATATTCTTTAGTATATTCTCTCCTATAAGGCTTTCGGTGCTAAGAGAGTGGTCATTATTTATGGGGAGGGGGGAGGGTTGTAAATGTGGAAAATAAGGATTGACAACTTTTTTGACACCCCCCCCCCCCCAGTGTAGATTGGAAAATTAACAGCAATGAAACAGGTGTGCGTTGCAGGTAAAGTTAGATATTAGGACACTCTGTTTAATCTAGCTCATGATGTTTACCCTGGTGAATATGATTCAATCATATATGAATAAAAATATATATTATGTGTTACTACTTTGCAATGCAACATTTGTAATAACATAACCCTAACCCATGGCCCGCCTTCATACAACGAAATGACTTGTCTGGGGGGTGGGCATCTACAAAAAGGGACCATACTATATTGAGTGTTGAGAGACGATAGATGGTTGTTGGTGGCAAAACGTTTGGTGTGGTATCGTATGTACTAGTAGGGGGGTCTGGGGATATTAGGGTCTGTGGTATTGTATGTACTGTACGTATTTTTTGTATTTTTCCACCCCCTAGAACTAAAATGTGAGCATTTTCTGAAACAGATTTTTGGATATACAGCATTACATATTGTGCTTTGATAGACCGAATCTGATCAGTTAAGTGTACTTGCATGGTATGTTTATGTAACTACCACAACTGGGTCACTCATGGGCTAGGAAGCTTGTTAAAACTTAGTGGGCGCGACTCCCACGATCGCGAGGCGCTACCATGGTTGGCGTCGAGCAGGGAAATTTTGAAAATTGTGAGTCTCTAGATCGTTGGAAATAGTATTTTCAGAGGTTTCTTTTTTGCTATTTGTGATTATAGAAATCAAAACTCTAGACATGGTATTTAAGTTCAAACACTTTTTTGACCCCCCCCTTTCTCTGCTTTAAAACTTTTTTGGCCCCCCTATTCTGCTCCCCCCCATTTCCCAAACCCCCCTCCTTCTCCCCATAAATAATGACCATTCCCTAAGCTCGGAATCTTGCCGATAAAACTGCCCAACACTCAACAGTGACGAATGAGGGAAAACTGAGCGGGGTTTATTATTAATAATGACCGAAAGCAAGCTTCAAAGCTTTTATTCAGTAGTAAAGGGTTACTTTAGACACCTGACCATTTACGCTGAAATATCCCAACTTTTTTGCAAACATGCATGCTTGATAAGGGACGACACGGGCCTGTTGAGAAATTAAAGCAATTACTTCAAATATATAGAGTGGACTCTCCCCCCCCCCCACATAATATTTCAGCGATGAAAGGACAGTAAAAGGTGGAAATGTTGAGTATGTTGCCTTGACTGAAAGATATCCGACGATTAAAGCTTGAAATGTTTGGAAATGCGAATTTTTGTTTAACAAGAAGATTCGACAAAACAACAAAATGGCTTCCGTTTCTCCACCAAAAAGATGTTATTTCAGAACCTAAACGAGAATGAAAGTTGTATTTGGACTCCTAAAAGGAAGGTTAGTAGACAATTACTTCATATCTAATTGGTTATATTTTATTTTACAACTGTTTTTGAGTTGACCGCTGAGATTCATTGGACCGTTTTGATTTCACATTATTTGATTTTGAACTCATATGTCCATATGTCTAGATATAATATAACTTTAATATTTAGTTTATAGCATGTATATTGCTAAGTGTTTAAACTTCAAGGCTAGATTAACTACAAAGAAAAAGGCCGGAGTCACGGAGTGCCCCTTCTATAGTTTTTAACCTTTTATTTCTAGCCAGGATTTGGAGTTACTGTATCTTGCTGTTTATTTTTGCATATTTTCTCATGTATATATAAGGTATAGCCCACATGTTTTCTGCCTTTTTGATTTAAACAAGACCTGAATTTGGTCAAACTAATTTATATTAGCTACCATGCGATCAAAGGCAGAGTACTTATAGGCAAAGCCAGACTGTGCTTTTAACCTGAAACTGGCCTCAATATTTATTAAATTTTTAAAAGCCTAAGCTAGCATTGACGTTAATATTCTTGCTTGTTTATTATAAAATATTATAATGTGAATTATAAAGTCTTAAGCTATAACTATCAGTCATCAGTGTGGACATAATTCTACCCCAATCTAGATAGAAATTATATAAATAGAGCACCAGCATAAAAAATATGTTTAGTACAAATACTAAAATGGGTGGTCATGAAAGTCATGATTTTAATGATGATTTACTATAAATGCTGTATTAAATCAAGATCTGACATGCATGATGTATCACACGTGAACATGCATTGATGCTAGTTGTCATAGTTCATATATTATGCAACAAGTGTTCAAAAAATCACATCTCCCCACTATATTTTGTGGTATCATTATTAACATTTAATACTATTCTGAACAATTTATAGTATATCATGTTAATTATCCATCAATATTTTACACTAATTAAGCTAACCATTTGCCTTGTATTGTCACACAGCTTGACTACGCCACCATTTTGGCTTGCCAAATGATGTTAAATCAGTTAATGTGTTTTAATACATTGATATAGGAAAGTAAACAAATGCCAGGGCATGCACCACTAATTTGCTGCATGAATAGAAATTTCACGAATTTGCTCCATGTCAGAAAAAAATGCCAACCAGCAATTTTAGAGCTTTCTCTTCATCCCTATAAACCTAGTTGATACAATTCATAATTCGTTTACTATTTTTTACTGTTTTCAAGTTAATTTAGAATATTCAGTTTCCTTAGAATCCCTTGTACTGAAAAGACTTAATTAATCAAATAAAAAATATCTGATAGTTTGGACATGTCAGAATTGTTGGACCATATCACCTCCTTCAGTTCTTTCATAAGGCAAAATGACTGAATTACATAGATTTTTACATTAATATAAAACTTTAAATGTTAGACATGTTAACAACGAGAAAGTTTCCTCAATTGTTACAGTATTGCACATGGATAGTACAAATGTGTTCCTAATTTATGTGTTAATCAAATATTAAAATCAAGCATGATCATGAGACTTAAATTATTCTAATGTATAAAACCGATTGCTATGAAATGCATGTAGTGAGTTGGGGGAGGGAGGACTGTAGAAGCAAAAAATGACATGCACAAAGACTTCATGCAGTCTATAGGGCTTGAAATTTTTGGTAACACGATACAGTATTTTTGTGTTGTTTATGAATCCTTCATATACATATACAAATTATATTAGTTAATTCATTAGATGGATTTAATTGCAACTGAAAACTCATTTTGCCCTGTTTTGAATATTATTATCCATATGTTGGATACTAGATTTCCGGGGTGTTTATCAGATTTTAAGTTTCTAGCATACCAGTACTTGCATGGGTAGTGATGAAAATTTCTAATTTCATGCCCTGCATTCAGAAGAAAATCTTCAAGTCAAAAACAAGTCATACAGTAAATTCTGGAAATATTTTTCTTGAAGCTTAGTATGGGTGTTTATTATGCTTGTATTCTAAAAGCACACTCACAAGCAATGAGTGGAGGTTCAATCTGAGCTTCTCTTGAGTATCAATGCTGTTTTTGAATGGCTGGAGAGTGAGTAGTCACACAGTAAGTTACGACACTAACCCACCAGCTATTCAAAAACAGCAATGAACTCGAGAGAAACTCAGATTGAACTTTCACTCATTGAATAGGAATGATACTAGTACATAACAACAATATTTATAGGTGAAGATTAAGTTTATTTGATATTATATGTACAAACACATTACGAGGTCTTTATTTTACACCTGATTTAGTTCCGTAATTGAGTTCAGGTTTAAAACGTTGAATGACAAGCGATTCTTTAAAAAGTGAAAAGGACCAATGATCAGATCTGTCTATATAATGTACAGACTGGTAGTATACAAGTTGAGGTTGAGTTTCATTCTAAAACAGATATGATGTGTTGAAAATGTTCCCGTGTGATTTATTGTCCAGCGAGTTTTCCTTGATTCTAGTGTAGAAAAGCAGCGATTCGTTTTACCTATGTATCTGCTTTAAATCCAGAACACGTAAATTCATATACATGCACAGCTAGAGCTTTGATATTTAGTATGGATTTTTTAATTTGTCTCAGCATGAAAGCTGGAACAAGTTGCTGTTAGTAGCTTTCCAATTAACGAACTTGCATTTTAACTATAGTGGGGTGTTAATTCTGCCTAGCTATATGAAGTTAGAGCGGGTATATAGTCGTGTTCTATATTTGCCAAGACACGGTAAAACTAGCCAAATTAGTTAGGGACGATGTTATAGTTGGATCAGTATCTGGAGTATCTCAATGTGTATCAATTGCATGGTTGTTTATTTTGATGTCGTTAAAGACGGCGTGAATAAGATTAATCGATACACAAATTATAGATTACGATTATACAGATGTGATCATTGGTCCTTTTTGATTTCAAAATAATGACTTGCCATTCATGGATCTGTGGTCGATCAGCAACTGAACTCTGTAGCTAATTGGACCGACCCCTGCCCCAGAGGGTTTATAAGTGTATTTTTCGCAACTGCTCCTATATGATTAGGTATAAATGTGTTTTGTACTAGTACTTGTGCTGGTAAATTGGTCTTCCTCAAAAAAATCAATCTACATGCAGTTTGTACCATTATTTGTGTCCAAACGAGATGGAAAAATCTTGATGTTTACCTGTAATGATTAATGGGCTATATCAGTATAATCATTCAATCATTAAATGTCATCAATAATTATACATGATTAATTATTATAGCCCATAAATCAGTATTTTTTAGCTCAGGAATCATGATATTCTACCCATGCATAAATGGTATTGATGAGCTGCCATGAATGAAAACGGTATATAATCAGACTGATGCTGACGGTGTTTTAAATCTGGCTCACACTATGCGATTTTAATCGGCCGATTAAAATCGCTTTGTGTGCGCCAGGCTTTGCATGCATTTTACTATATGTGTTTGTATAGGACGGGCCTAGGATGTAAAAAAAAGTGCGCAATTGTAAAATGTCCACTAAAATGAAAATACTGCAAAATTTGTGTCAATTTTATGTTTGTAATATGGGTAGTTTGGGATCTTCTGGTATCGCCAAATTATTCTGAATGACTGAAAAGTAAATTATCGAGCCCAGAAGGGCTATTTTCCAAAATCACTTTATAGCTGTTAGTATTTGCTGTGACTCTGCCTTACTGTGATCATTGATACAAGTGATACAACTTGATTAATTGATCTTTTTAGTTCGTTTCCAGATCTCAGCAGAAACGCAACAGAAAATTGATCTTAATTGAAAATGCACGTGGAGTGACAGAGAAAAGAGAAACGAAACGACCAAAGAAAACGACCAGCTTCGATAAAAATGGTATTAACAAATTGTCGTCTTTACTGCACAGTCTTTCTTTAACTTTGATAATTGGTTTATAAATATTGTCATAGTCGAGGCTCCGCCTCTGACCATGAAACATGAAAACGTATAAAATTCATTACCATAAGATAAAGAATTTACCCAAATAATGTTCTTATTCGGTGTACAAAAAAAATGCAACGTACTACACATTGCTGGTGGGTGTAGACTGTAGTCGTCATTCCAGAACGCCCTACAAGATATATTATATAATACCTTACTAAATTCTAATCATTTAATTGGCTGTTTATGGTCACGTGATATTGAATAAAAAATTCCATTTCCCAAGAGTGCAATGGAACACGTTCCATTGCACTCTCCGCGAGTGCAATGGAATAAAACGTATAGTACAATTGCACTCTTTGTGTTTTCGATAAATCGCATCCCTCAAAATGCTTCTCATACGAATCTATTAGTCTATTTTGGTATTATATAAAACAAATAATGAATGTTTCTTCGTGCAATGGTAAGAATATTTTCATTCGGTGAAAGATGGAATGTTCCATTCAACTCGGCTGTCGCCTCGTTGAATGGAACTTTCCATCTTTCACCTCATGAAAATATTCTTACCATTGCACTCATAAACATTTATTATTTGTATACTATACTGCAGGGGCCGGTTGTATAAAAACGTAGTTAGCGCTAACTGTAGTTAGCGATAATCACTGTAGTTAAATCCTTAACTGTAATTAGTTAACTACATGACTTAACTGCGTTGCACAAAACGTAGTTAGTCGGATAGTTAACTAATCACGTAGTTAACTGTGCGTGGGGCTTGCGTGGGGCGTTTAAACCCAAAATTACATAAAGTAAGCAGCGAGTAACGACCACTGACACATTTTCAACATGATTGTGGACTCGTATTTTGCAAATAGGCGGGAATTTTATTCAAAACACTAGAAAACAGTGAAAAATAAACAAAAAACAAGGATCCGACCGCCACAAAAATCATAAAAGAATGCAGTTTTCCTTGAGATGTCTACGTTAAACTAAAGTATAGCTGTTTGGCAATTATATAAGTAGTAATATAGGTACCGTTCGACCCTTATTTTCAGGGGGCCGCAGGGGGCCGCAAGGGGGCCGCATCATTATATATGCAGGTAATTACTATGCAAGGGGGCCGCACATTATATATGCAGGTAATTACTATGCAAGGGGGCGGCGCACATTATATATGCAGGTAATTAAGGGGGCCGCACAAATGAGGGTGCGTAGTGACGTCACGCGGGGAGGATCAGGTAAGTAATGACGTCACGCGGGCCTGTTCGGGCGAAATTGAACAAAATTTGCTGACTACGCATTTTTTAGCGTCCCTCCACGTTTATGATACAGCTCTGGCATTTTGCTGTTATTGTCAAGTGATTCCTTTAATTTAGCTCCTAGAGGAGTAAAAAATCTGATATTATATCAAATAGCATTAGTGTTATATATCTAAAACTTATATATTCGGGGTATACAGCTATATGTTTTGTTGTTAAGTAATACATAAATATTATCAAGCGTCAAAACGCTGAGAAATAGCATGCGGTAAGAGTTATTATCTACAATTAAAATAATATTTTTATCCCGGTCTGCCACATGAGGTCTATATACGAGAGAATATGTTGCTGTCTAGGGTTATATAAACACATGGAAATTAGAGGTTATGATATATAATTGTCAAGCGATTTCTATATTTTATTGCTAGTTTTTTTTTAAAGTACTAAAACTCGGATAAGATTAATAAATTTAAGCTATATTAAAGCACACCGGTTGCTATGCGTTGTTAGGGTGACACTAATTAAAGGATTAACTTTTATCAGATATTTGCATTTTTCTACTGTGTGGATAAATACGGGTAGATTAGGATATTAATTGCGCGGGCGTCGCGGGTTATCCGTGCGGGAAGAGAGGAAGCGATTTAGACAAGACAGGAGCGCTTTGCAGCCAAAAGTTTACACAAGAATTCAGTCTTAAAATATATTTATTTCTTCGAGATGTTTACAAAGTTAATGTGGTCTACTTCTTAGAGCATAATGTGTTTGATTTTATTTAAATTACGCAGAACAATTTAAATTTTTTTTGTAATAAGAGTCGTTCGGTTTAATTATTCATTCGCCATGGTTTCTTTAACAAAGGTTTGGACCGTTGGCTCGTCTTCGTGCAGATTCACCCACTTCATACGACCCGATTGGCTCATTATTTTGACAGGCCAATAATTTTCTCCGCCGATGTAGACACCTGGATGGCTAGGATTAAAATATTGCGCGATGACTTATACATCTCTGTGATAACATATCCTTCGGGAATGTTACGGACCACCTGTGCATCCTTGGTGTAGTTTTGCCATTTGGAGATAGTTGCATCCGACCAAGTAATATGCCTCTGATGTTTAGATTGTTTCCTTCTAGGTTTGGTTTCGACCGGTGTGGGCTCGATACTAGTACTGTTCACTGTAGTTTGGGTGGCGAAGAGATAAACACGGCAGTCGCCAAACACGGCCCCAAGAACTTGCTTATCTGCTGGTGTATCAGGCTTGTTATCCACCAACAAGTATCCAAACGGTTTTTCAGTCTCTTTGTAATAGGCGTTCATAAAGTGGATTCTATTCTTATCAAACATTCGTTCTCCAACAATTCCAATTTGTTTCCTATCACTAGGACTTCGGAAGAGAGCAAGATATTGGGCATTTCGGCTAATATCTGTATTGAATTTCCCCTTAGGAAACATGTTCTGAAGCAAAAGGATAACACTAGCGTTTCTATGACGTCCCTGGGTAAATAATCGAGCTACCGCAGGACTATCTGTCGCTTCGGCCATCAAATCATCCAGTATGATTACGTTGTTGTAACGGGTATTAATCTCACACTCGGGCAAACCTCTTTGAAATCGGATGCTTTTCCCAAGGGACTTTTTTAACTCATCATAACGATCTTGCCATTGATTGTAGCACCAATGAATGCGAATACTTCTCTGCTCCTCGTACACGATACGATTGTTTTCCAATATTTGTTGGACAAAATAAGTTTTCCCACTTTGGCTCGGACCCACGACCACTAGCGAAAATTTATGGCGGAAGTTGAATTCTGGATAGGGTTTGGTGGTCAAAGATGATGTAACTTTCGGTACGGTTTTTGTTGGTTTTAGTACAGACCTTGTTTTCTTTCGAACACACTTCACTTCTTTTAGTATATGTGCCGGTCGTATGGGCAGCAAATTTGAGTTGTGGCTATGCGGTGCTGAGAACCTCGCCCTTCCTAACCACTTTTTCCTTTGATCTCCGTATAAGTTATGTACTTGGCGCAAATGATCACTTATATATAGAAGGCAAGGCTTGTTACAGAGAGGACAGTCTCTTTTGTGCTTATAGGGCATGTTGACACTTTGAAAGTTCAATCATAAATGACCGAGAATAAATGGCTTGAAAACATTTATATATATATTTTTTACGGCGACATGTGGGTGTGACGTAGGGTCAATGTAGGGTCGATGTAGGGTCGATGTAGGGTCGATGTAGGATCGATGTGGGGTCGATGTGGGGTCGATGTAGGGTCGATGTAGGTTCGATGTAGGGCCAGGAGTATAGGAGTTAGGAGCCATCCAACAAATATTGGAAAACAATCGTATCGTGTACGAGGAGCAGAGAAGTATTCGCATTCATTGGTGCTACAATCAATGGCAAGATCGTTACGATGAGTTAAAAAAGTCCCTTGGGAAAAGTATCCGATTTCAAAGAGGTTTGCCCGAGTTGTCCGAGGATCTGAGTGAGATTAATACCTGTTACAACAACGTAATCATACTGGATGATTTGATGGCCGAAGCGACAGACAGTCCTGTGGTAGCTCGATTATTTACCCAGGGACGTCATAGAAACGCTAGTGTTATCCTTTTGCTTCAGAACATGTTTCCTAAGGGGAAATTCAATACAGATATTAGCCGAAATGCCCAATATCTTGCTCTCTTCCGAAGTCCTAGTGATAAGAAACAAATTAGAATTGTTGGAGAACGAATGTTTGATAGGAATAGAGTCCACTTTATGAACGTCTATTACAAAGGGACTGAAAAACCGTTTGGATACTTGTTGGTGGATACCAAGCCTGATACACCAGCAGGTAAGCAAGTTCTTGGGGACCTGTTTGGCGACTGCCGTGTTTATCTCTTCGCCACCCAAACTAAAGTGAACAGTACTAGTATCGAGCCGACACCGGTCGAAACCAAACCTAGAAGGAAACAACCTAAACATCAGAGACATATTACCTGGTCGGATGCAACTATCTCCGAATGACAAAGCTACACCAAAGAAGCACAGGTGGTCCGTAACATTCCAGAAGGATATGTTATTACAGAAATGTATTAGTCATCGCGAAATATTTTTAATCCTAGCCATCCGGGTGTCTACATCGGCGGAGAGAATTATTGGCCTGTCAAAATAATGAACCAATCGGGTCGTATGAAGTGGGTGAATCTGCACGAAGACGAGCCAACGGTCCGAACTTTTGTTAAAGAAACCATTGCGAATGAACAATTAAACCAAACGATTCTTATGACAAAAAACATTTAAATTGTTCTGCGTAATTTAAATAAAATCAAACACATTATGCTCTAAGAAGTAGACCACATTAACTGTGTAAACGTCTCGAAGAAATAAATGTATTTTAATACTGAATTCTTGTGTAAACCTTTGGCTGCAAAGCGCTCCTGTCTTGTCTAAATTGCTTTCTCTCTTCCCGCACGGATAACCCGCGACGCCCGCGCAATAAATATCCTAAGCTACCCGTATTTATCCACACAGTAGAAAAATGCAATTCTCTGATAAAAGTTAATCCTTTAATTAGTGTCATCCTAACACATAGCAACCGGTGTGCTTTAATATAGCTTAAATGTATTAACCTTATCCGACTTTTAGTACTTAAGTTAAAAAACTAGCAATAAAATATAGAAATCGCTTGACAATTATATATCATAATCTCTAATTTCCATACATACATACATACATACAAAAATTTATTAAACACGCTGGCCTCAACAACTCGGAGCTGATTTCCATGAGGGGCGTGATTTGGAGAAATATACAGTATAGGTAAACCTTAAAAATACAAAAACAAAGAAAGAAGAATTACATATACAGTAGGCAACAGGACTACCCAATTTTAAGTGTTTGCCTGATTAATAGTTCTTTGAAAAGAACTTAAAGATTCCGCTACTTTTACCTCATACGGTAAATTATTCCATACTACTGCTCCGTTTATATTTGAAGCATCTTTTACCAGAATCGGTATTCGGTTTAGGAAGAGACAAATCGGTTTCTCTATTTCTAAGATCATAGGTATTATCACATTCATTATTCAATCGAAAGGATGTTCTTAGATTTGGTGCGGTGTGGTTATTCAGAATTTTATACATAAAAACAGATTTTATATATTTTATTATATAATGTGTTTATGTATTTATATAACTCTAGAAGGCAACATATTCTCTCGTATATAGACCTCATATGGCAGACCGGGATTTAAATATTAGTTTAATTGTAGATACATAATAACTCTTACCACATGCTATTTCTCAGCGTTTTGACGCTTGATAATATT
>CACRXK020002982.1:25183-39090 GCA_902702795.2 Paramuricea clavata | reverse complement strand
TGATACTGGGGTTTTTGTGGCAAATGGAGCTGCGGAATCCTCAGCATGGACAAATCAGTGTCATAACAGCCCATTTCAAGCCAGCAGAGAGCTTCACTTGTTTTAAAGCAATAAAATAAGTTTTTATGTATCATATAACAAATTAAGTGGCATGTTATTGTGGGATCTTTCCCTGGTGGCAGTGGTTTCTGAGCTGAAGTGGGATCTCTGATCAATTTAATAAATACTATATAAATAGACATCTTGTTTTATTGTTGCATTAATTTTAATCTGAAAAAATACTCACAAAGTAGGTCAAGTGTATGAATAAATATTAATTTATTTACTAAAGTACATTTTTTACAGTTATTAGTCTTATTTGCATGAGTGTCCATGACAAATTGGTTTAATTAGATATACCCAGTATCATTCATAACCTATGGTTTGTTTAAAAATGCTGGAAAAACTAAAAAAGTTAGCCAATTGAAATAAATGCACTAATAACTTGCTAAACATAGCTTGGTAGTTGCTATTTATTATATAAAAAACATCTGTCAACATACACTCATGCTTTTTCCTACCACTCGAGTCTCCACTCACCAGGGGCCGGTTGTTCAAAGCTGGGTTAGTTTAACCCATGGTTAACCTAAAATTTGAAGCAAACTTCCTGACAGCTTTTCTATAAATTTGGAAATATTTCTTCAGAGATCTTGTCTGGATTGATAGGAGTTTACTTCTCTGAAGTTTTGAAATACACAGATCTATGTGCAGAAGTACACAAACTAAAACAGCAGGTTAAATTTTAACCCAGGGTTAGCGCTAACCCACCTTTGAACAACCGGCCCCAGGTGTCTTTATGAAAATGTTTTGATAAAATCCTATTTTTAATTAAACAAGACGCTCTCTTGAGCGTTAAGTTGCTGGGGCTTTTTAAATAGGCGCCTGCGTGATTTGCAACGAGCGGTAAGAGTATATTCAACGATTTGTGGGCTTGATTTGTAATTGTACATAAGTTTATTAAATAGTGACACGTTGCGACATAATGTATACAGCAGCAAATTTAATTAACTAAGGGATGGACCATTAGAAAAGTGATGGGGGGGGGGGATTTTCTAAGAGGCAAGATTTTTTTTTGTACACCCATAGAAATTTTTTTTTCTCACTTGATGGCTGGAAATATATATTTTTTATTAAAATTTATAGGTCTATCTTCCAAGAAAGGAATTTTTTTTGCACTATGCCTGGGAAGATTTTTTTTCCCTAACTTTTTCCTGGGAATAAATTTTTTTTTTGGTTCCCCCCCCCATCACTTTTCTAATGGTCCGTCCTAAGGTCGTCCTTTCAATGAAGTGGAATCTCACAATCAGGTCCGTTGCACAAGAGTTCATCATATCGCTGAACTGAAGAATTCCTACAGGTCATAAAAGAGATCCACTGAAGAATTCCTGTTAATACCCATGAAGAGAGACCCTGGATAAAAATTAAAATTTTTACATTTGACCCCTGAGAAAATCTCATTCAAAATAGCCATTACCAGATTACCCCCAAAGAATTCCACACAGAAATTTGCTTATCCCTGAGGAATTCCAAAGCTAAAAATTTATCACCTCATTCCAGCAGAATTGAAAGCTGAAATAGCCCATTTTGTGCTGGTACTGTGGCACAAGTGTACATACTTGGGCCTTGGGCTATAGTAACCCCTTATTCATATTTGAGGATAAATACAGATTTGTGTATTTTTATTTTAACTTGTTTATAACAAATTTTAAAACACAAAAATTGTTTATCAGTTAAGGACTAAGGAGTCGTTTGTGAATTAACCCATTGAGTGACAGCACTCTCTCCCTGATGCGTAAAATCCTTGGCATTAGACACAGTAAAATAATAAGGTAGGTCACATGAGGGTACATTGCCACTTAGAGGGTTATATGATATGGACAATCGCATATATTGGATTATTGGTGCGGAATTTAGCTTTTTGTACCTAACTGATGCATGCGATAGACCGTGGTTATATTTCACCCCAGGGCCGTAGCAACCAGGGGGGGGGGGCTGTTTGAAATTGTAAATTTCGACATACTAAAATGCTGTTTTATGACCATCGGAATTCTGTCAAATCTTTCCCAAAGTTCAGGAAATGGCATTTCAAAGACTCTAAATTTAAAACTTTCCTCGGGCCTTTGGCCATTGCTTTCAGTTCCCCAATCAAAAACAGCTTCCCATAGCACTGCACTCCCTGAGCTATTGGCATTAAAATTTTACATAACTTTATATTAGCAGTCAGTGACAGTGGTGTAGAACTGAATCGCTAACAAAGAGGGGGAGGGGATGACAAGACGTGGGGTAACCAGGCATTGAGGGTGCAACATGGTAAATATGGATAGTTCCAGTATTCACTTTTGGTTCTAGCAGTTCTTCAATTGGTGATTTTTAACTAAAGGGCTTAACATCAAATAATACACTCCAAAATATTGAAGCTATTACATGTTAAAGCCACATAAATATCATCAAATGGTTAAATCATAGTAAGGTACAGATTACTGATAGATTATAAATTTTAATTTGCAATCTGCAAAATATTGCGAGGTTAATCTTCACAAATTGACATGAAATTTTTAACAAGGGGACCCCTGTTAAATTTGCAATCTATTAAATAAGCAAATGAGTTGCAAGTAAAAATCATGAATACATGATGCAGTTTACAACATGAACAAGTGAGTTTTTAAGCTAATAGTTCAGTCCTATAACCAGAATAATAAGTGGACCTTATGTATTAATGTTAACATATAAATACAGCCAATGGCTGCAAGGTTTATCAATTAAAAACATATCTATCTAAGAAATACCAATCCAAGATTGTGTGTCACGTACCTCGTGTATCACTTCAAAACAGCCAACATTTGAGCCTTCTTGAAAAATAGAGCTAGCATCCAAATATGACAGTTGCAATGTAAACAAATACGATTTTTATGCAGACTATTGGAGCAACCTGGACTATAAGCCATATTAAAGCGTATATAGATGTAAAACTTCACAAAACAAAAATATAAACGTTCAGAAATAACGGTTCGACGAATAAATAACACAGTTATTGTCAGTTAATGCACCTCGGAATCTACTCCACTCCTCGATAGTGAAACGTCGACATAATTCTGTATATTCTTGATGGATTTCTTTCAAAAAGCCCCCAGAAGAAAAAGCGTGATTAAAAGAACAATTTGACGTTCACTTTATACACTTACGAAGACTTTAAGACCGTTAAAATAGCGAAAATGTATGCACGTATTGCTTCGTATATAGATCAGTGGGAATTTCCATTTTGTGACTATCCATGGAGAAGGAGAAGGAGAAGGAGACCAAATTCACCCGAAACCTATAGTTGCTGGCACAGGTGCCCCAGCAACTAATAACTAAAGCAATATTAGCCGTTTTCACATAAGAAGACGGACAAGTCGTCTAGACGAACAAATCGTCTCAAAATCGTCTTTTAGTCGGACAAATCACCAGATGTGAAAACGTGTCGGACAAAATTTTAGACGAACAAGTCGTCTGAATTTGTTCGAGTGCTTGTCCGTCTGTGAAGACGATTTTTGAGAGACGATTTGTTCGTCTAGATGACTTGTCCGTCTCTAATGTGAATAGTGCTATTACAATAGATGATATAACGTTATCGTCGCCATTTTGGAAGAATTTCATGTCCACCATGACAAACTGAAATCTCAATTTTGAATCCCTGGGAATTGGTTGCATACTATATCCACACTGTTTCATTTTGGTTGCATGATAAGTGAGATTAGGATAATATGTACATGCAACCGACCTTGTTAAAAAAATAACAAATAAATTATAAAAGTTATGAATTACACGAGCACCTTGACAATTTCGAAGAACTTGCTTCGATCTTCCAAGTCAACAAGACGATCATTGAAAACTCTGTAAACCTCGTGAACCCAAAGACGTGTAATTTTGTTTCCATCCGTAGCACAACTACCAGGAAATAACAAAATCCCCTAAATGGAGCAAAAACATTGAATTAAAGATCGTTCTTTCGATGGGAAATGTTAACATTTTGCAAAACCACTTTTGGCGAGATTGTCCAGTTTAATTATAAAGGGTTTTCGAAAGAAATCGAAAAAATGGAGCAAACAGCAGTTATTGAATTCAATTTTACTTGGCGAAAGTCAAACAACATTAATTTATAAGGGAGATCGAGACCATGCACTTCAAGAATAATGGACCTATTAGTCAATTAACAAATATTACTTTGGGGCAAATACGACTCGAAACAATTTGAGATGCAAAAGGATTACAACTAAATGCAATTACTGAACCATAGTCCATATCACCTTCCGAGTCGTACTGTATGCGTACAAAATTCGACATTCTTACCTGAACAACTCTGGAAAAATCTCTTAGGTTGAAAACGTAGTGTGATTTCGCAGGTGTTGGTAAGAAAGTAGATATCGCTTGTTCGTATACAAATAATGTGGCATGAATTATTATCTAAATGGAAAAATACCAGTTAGTTTGGGGAATGTTAACAGATTCATCCAAACGTCTTCAGTTTTAAACACAATTATGTTAAAGAAGTTCAGATTTGACTCCTACTATACCGCTACCATTAAGGGACCATTAGCCAATCAGATACGTTTGATATATCCAATTAACCAATCAGATGCATACTAAGCCAGTGAGAGATGGTAGTCAAATTCTGAATCTCTCTATTATTCGGAAAGAACATTAAGAACAACACTCTTCAGGATATTGAACTGTATTTGAACTCCATGTTATGCGATGGACGGCATTGATATGCAACTATTTAAACATGCAAATAATAAATAGCACCAACGATGTATTCAGGCTTGGTCATGCTGATACTAATTTAATTGGTACTGTAAAAAAGACGAGAAAAAATACACGACCTTTTAACCTTTTTTAAAATATGCTTGCTTTAATTTTCCGTCCAATGACTAAAAAAACACGGGAAGTTGCAAATAGCTAGAATTACCGTAGGGCGTAGGCTTTAATTTAGCCAATGAGAAAACGAGAGCAGAGTAGAATGAATAATAATTGCAAATTATTTATTGAATATTTTAAAACTCAGACCAATCGAGTTGACTGCAGCAGTAGCATTATTCTTGCAAATTTCCTAATTTTCATTACCTACCCTGGAGTATCTCCTAAGTTGTGTTTCGAAGTCCTTATTGAAATGCCAATCCATGATAACGGAGAAGATATTCCGCATTGTATCATTGGTAAATGACTCGACAGCAATAACATTGAAATGGCGTAAGAATCTGGAACTTATATCATTACGCCCACCACCAGGAGGTCCCATGGCGGCTACCAAAAATAGGTCAACTATGTTCATGGTGGAAGTATCTTTCCTGGAAAAATTAAAACGAAACGAATGATGTTAACCATTAAGACATGAATATATCTACAATGAGCCAAAAGTTGAACATCAATATCTACAATGGGCCAAAATTTAATTATACAATTCTGTTTTTAAAGTTTTTATTGGGGTAGGTTATCTAATTGACCATTGATAGTAAAGGCGTGAACGAATTGTAGGTTAGAAGATTTGAACATTCGAAAATAATTCAAATTAAAGTAATACTGAATAATAATAATATTAATAATTTTCCATTACCGATCGAAGAAATACTTGTGGTCAACAAGATGTCTCAGAACTTCAATGGGAGGTTGTGCACCATATTTCTCCTTCGCAGGCATGTTTAAATCATCAACGAACGTAATAACTTTCTTTCCCACTGGAGCACCATAAACGCCTTTACGCCGTCTGTAAAACCACGCAGAATAGTACGATGACTATAATTTCAACGAGGGCTTAAAATTGATGATCCAGCGTAACCGCATGTCTCATGTGTGTACCATCGGGCCTAAGCCTGACTGTTTGTTGGTTTAGTTAACATTTACTTGTTTGTTACTAACTCTGTGTTGCATTGACAAGGTTTTCTTTATTATACAAACAATTAGCACATGTTATAGGCAGCTTGTTTTTACTGCTTAAAAATTACTTGAGACTTATGACTACATAAGATGCAGCAAAACACATTACCTGTCCAACTTCGAAAGTATTAAATCTTGTGTTTGATTCGCAGACGTTTGTGCGGAGAAGTTCACAAAATTTGCGATATACCTGAAAAATTACACCATGATGAATAACCCAACAATGACCTAATCTGAGGAGGGACATGATCGAACCCATAGTTAACCCAACCTACACAGTAACATCATACAGTCTATATGAAATAACACGTATAGCTAAATATAACCTTCGATTCCTATCATCTTGGAGTAAATGGTCCAGTCTGCGAAGACTTCACTTGCAAGCACCAGTGTCCAGTGAATCGTTTGAACTGACACAAAGCTTCTTATCTACTCTAATTGATATAATCTAATCTACATTGCACAAAGTAAAGACTTTGACTTGGGACTGGGAAATAGCTAACTGATAAGTTTTCAGAAACAATTATATAGTCTCTAGTTATCAAGAAGAACAATTAAGTGGCAAAACAATTATATTGTCTCCAGTTGACAAGGTTGTCAGGTCAAAAAGCCAAATATAACCATGCATTTCTAACAAATAGCACATTTATTTACTTTTTCTCATCCATGCGCAAGATGTAATCGATTGTGATGGCGGATTTTCCAGTTCCAGTGGGTCCAACAAACAGCAGCAAATTTTCATGTGATAAGAACAAATCCAGGAAATATTGTTGACGCA
The DNA here is from genome assembly GCA_902702795.2 of Paramuricea clavata. Lineage (NCBI taxonomy): Eukaryota > Metazoa > Cnidaria > Anthozoa > Malacalcyonacea > Plexauridae > Paramuricea > Paramuricea clavata. Next base: position 32,360 of record CACRXK020002982.1, on the reverse strand, counting down.
CAGTATCAGTTGTGGGAACTATTAACTCATTGGCCTAGAAAATAAACATAATGACCCGAATTTATACTAGAGACGATCATTCAGATATCATCTGCCTGACAGATCATCAATCATGACCATGTAATTATCTTCCTGGAATAGCGTGATCAAGACAATACTGCAATGGTTCTGGGAAGCAATCAACTCATCTTATGCCATATATCATCCATCAGCTAGTATGGCTTACTTACTTTACTAACGATTCGTCTGTTTGCCGCATTCATACGATTTATCAGACCACGCCTTCATGAGATGCTATTTATGTGGAACAAGCCAAGGATTTTTGAAGTTGTCATCCAATAACTCCAGGTTTACAGACTATAGCTCCCCCATGCATCATTTTTGAAGTTGGCCTGTAACTTCAGGATTTCTAACTCAACTAGTTTTGAAATTTTGAAGCGCACATTTTGAATTTAGAGTAAGTCCTTTAGTCGCTCCGTGGCTCCCTAAGTCGGCAGTCATGTATCCAACAAACTATAATTAATTCTTTCACCAAGTTCATCCAGGCGAATTATCAGTCTCTTGTCTAAAACAAACCGATGTCACTGTATACCGCGTGCTAGCTGTCAAGGCCAGTTGGTATTCTACTACTGTTTTGCAAAATAATAACTAAACATTTTGTTAACCGTGCATGCAGGTTATACTGATATTCAGTGGCGGATGAAGTTTTAAAGAGTGCGCCAAGCTTTGCTCTACCAACAGCACGGGTTTTCTCCGATTAGACGGGTTTCTCTTACACAGCTATAGCTATAGCACGACCAAAAAGGGATGACCATGACACTGTACACGATAACCAGAAAAATCTAGGCATATAGAAGCTCATGCAAACATGTCATTCTTACCTTTGCATTCGAAGGGATCTCAATTTTAAGCACATTTTTTTCCCACGGGTGCCATGTTCCAAACGTACTCTTGTCAAAATAGTAGTCGTAAATGTTTCCTTTACCAGGGAATGTATTCGTTCTGGGAAGTTTCAAATCTTTTGGCCTAGAGAACAAATTATCGGTAATCGTTCCATGTTTCGCGCACCAATATAGTAAACGTTATATAATGGATATTATAGTGTACTACAAAGTCAACTGGATACGTCCATATGTATATACACCCTAACCCTAACCCTAACCCTAACCCTAACTGACTTGAAGTTAAACGCACGTGGAATTTTACAAAATTTTGTAAAATCGAATTCCAAATGTAATGATGTCCTACCAGTCAAATTGATTCTAGTTAAACGCCCGAGTACCTTCAACAAGAGAGAGGTAAAAGTTCTCGCAAATACTATCCTACTTGCATCGACAAGAAAGAAGAATATGCACGCATGCAGTTATACCTGGGGTTCGCTTTATCCTTTCCAGCTGAAAGATTCTTTAAAAAATCGCTGAACTTTTCCCTTGATGCTCCATCTAGGTGTCCACCAACAGACCAACACAATGAAAAGAAAAACAAAGATTGTAGCCACTGGATAATCTCATTGTCCGAACGGGAAGGTCGTTCACTTTCATTGGGCACACCGTTTTCTTCGGTTTCCCTTACTTCGGAGCTTACTTGTTCTCTACAACGAAAAAGATTATGGAGCTTCAATCTTTAGAGTTTTTCTAAATGCCAAATTTAAGTCCACAACTTTAACCAATAATTGTTCAACAGCAAAAGAATGATTGATATAAAACAAATAATTTCCAAAAATGCCTTACTGCCGCCCCTGTGCTAAGAACACCATTTGTTGAAAACTCTGACTATGAGATCCGTGATTTACTCTTTGATATGAATCTAATGAATGTTTTTTGAAAGTTTTAGATAATTACGTAAAAAAGCTGGTTGACGTCTTGTTGGCAGATTTGCTACAAGATGTGAAATTTGTGCGTGTGTTCCTGGAGAAACGACATTCGGCAGAGCGTTGACTGACTCTATTCATATAAGCGTCATGAGTTTGCAGCGCGTATCGAAGCCACGCTCTCAGAGGTGAGAGGCGCTTCAGACGACTGCGCCACCGCAGCTCCTTACCTTGTCATCTAAAATTGTATAGCCAATAAAAAAGTTTCTTGTTCTTAATTAGTACATTAAATTGAACTGTCTTCAAGATTTTTTAACTAACTTCGCAAGAAAAAAATATTAAAACGCATTTATAACTGCATAGCCATAGTTCCTTATAGACTCGAAGGATAACCTCATTAGCCACCAAGGTAAGGAGATACCTAACATCATCACTACTCAAAATGTAATTATTCATATATTTATATGCCAAAGACATTACCTAGATAGTGCATGGTATATAATTATATATAATCTTGATTTAATTAAAAATCATGAAAGTAATATATAACATTAATTTCATTATTAAGAGTAACGAGCGAAAATAAGTCTGATAAAATCAGTATTGATTCCTTACCTCAGCTCATCCAATAAGGAATCATACATGACCAACATTTGCTTCACCAAATGCATTGACGATGTTCTGACGAACTGGATACAGTGACGGTGCACAAAATCCAATACTGGAGGAAGTAACCAGAAAAACATATCCTAAAGATTACAACAACAAAAAATAGGCACGCTGTGGCGTACATACTGATAAAAAACAAAGAATGCTTAATGTACTATTTAAAACATAAGCAGCAGTGTTTTATCAGATATAAAGATACGAGGCGAAGCCAAGTATCTTTAGATCTGATAAAACACGCAAAGTTCGCCGTCTAAACCGGGCCTAAGAGTGTTGTACTGCTGTCTGAATGATCAAACCATTTATCGTAAATAGTTCGAAAACTCTGAATCGTAGATGCACGGGCTTTAACCTAACCAAAGAGCCTGTTTGCAGAAGTCCACTCTAATGTAACTAAACCTCTTGTCAACAGCATATGGCGACTACTGTTCCAGTAGACGCCAAAAACAAAAGCCCTTTGAAATCTGCGAAATAAATACGACATTTAGACCATTAAACTTCTGAGAATTAATTTAATCTTTACAATACATTCCCGTTCAAACAAGAGACTTATTTTATATTTCTTTAATCTTTATATATTTTAAATGCCATTATATAGAGGACCCATGATTAAGATGGAGTCTACCCGTTTTCTGTTTTTTCTTGTTTGTTTCTCGAATGAGTTAATGGCCATGTTTTTGTTTTGAATAATAAAATTTAAATAAGTTCGCAATTTTTATGTCCTGCGCATGCGCATACGTTTTTCCACGGTGTTCACGGACAAATCTCCTATATTTAATAAATTTGAAATGTTCAAGACAACACGGTGCAGAAAGAATTAATAAATTCATCATAAAGTTTCATTAAAAATTGATATCTAAAACAAATTTAAGCTGTCAATATAGAAAACTGACAGCTTTTTAATTAATTATAGAGAATGAATAACGCAGGTTATTGATTATGATGGATCAAGCTTATAAATTATTAAGATCTCATATTATATAACAGTTGTTATTAAATTGCTCTGAACGTTGAAACTCTGTTTCACTCGTTCGAAACTGTATTAATTCATAAGTAAATGCAAGACAAGATTTCCATACAATAATTCATTTCAAACAGTTTGTTTAGCCGTCGTCGTCTTCTTACATGCGTAAACTCCTTATTGGTTCTGGTATACGTTAAGGCAGGTGAAAATAGGTAAATGAAAGTTGACAATATATATAGAAATAGACAAATTTGTGCATATATATAATATAATTATACATAATAATGGTACTGAATTTAAAACGTCTGTACCTGACTTATTATTAGCAATAGAGTAAGACGCTCGTGAACAACAACAATGGTTTTGGAACTTTGCATCATGTCACAACCATGTGGTTTATAGGCTTAAAACAATCCGGGACACGCCCTAGTGTTTTAAGGACACTCCAAATATAAACGATCTTTCGCGTATTCTGGCAATTTGTCATTGATTAATATTTTCCACTGTATAAAGCGCCATGCCGTTTAATTATGAAGCAATAAATGCCTGCGAGGCTTGAAGGGGATATACTAACGCTTTGGACTTAATTACAAATGTAGGACATGCACTCAAGGATTTCTGGGAAACTGATGTCTGAGTTTAGAATTTGCAGAGACCTGTGGCTTTGTTCCTTTTTAGTACAAATACTGAAAAAATAAATCAATGTAATATTCAAGTGAGTATATTTTTATATTTGAGTTAACATATAGAACGGAAAGTAACTGGACATCTATTATTTATATAGACCCTCCACTCGGGGAATTCGGCGAAATTTCACTCAGTGATGTCATGATGATATTATATTTCCCAAAGGGGAATGGAAATAAACTCGCTTTTCTTTACTGTCGTTCCAATTGAAGTGTTGCTCAAATATTGATTCAATACATTACTTCGGGCTGACCAATTCATTTGATCAAGTTCCTCGAGATATTCATACACTTCCTGTGAAAGAGCCAATTCCAAGTATTTGATCATTTCTGGTCACTTCCTTTCTATTTATGATTGGTTAGTTGCACAAACAACAAAGGTGATTGGGGCATTCAAACTATTCAACAGGAAGTTTACAATTATACTAGGAAGTGTATGAATATCTCGAGGAACTTGATCAAATGAATTGGTCAGCCCGAGGTAATGTATTGAATCAATATTTGAGCAACACTTCAATTGGAACGACAGTAAAATTACATATCTTTTAGAATATTGCTGGGGCATGTTCAAAATTTGTTTCAAAATTTTCAACAAAACGAGCTTTCTTTAATGCTTAGAAACTCATAGTCTCACCACGCGTGGTTTTCGCGAACCATATCACCCAGGAGGTTTCGACGAAATATCCATCACGAAAATATCTATCATGCTGCTCATATAACATCAAAATAACTACTTATTCAAGATATATCTCAAAAATAAGTGAGAACAACCTACTTTACAGTTTTCGTAATCTTTTATATACGTGCATACGTACTTGTATCATCATCTTCATTGGCGAGCATAAATTCGAAGGAAAACTATATATCATCCACGACTTTATGAGCGTCATCCAACCAAGTTGAGTAGCTTCCATGTAAATCATTCCACATCTATAGAAAGACTCGAAGTCAGTACTGGCAACAATGTTGTGTTTACTCTTTTATTTCTTGATTTATAAGAGCAGACAATTTTCTTCGCCGATGGGGAACGAATAATGATGGTGTGTGTGAGTTCAATATATAGTTTTTAAATTCAAAGTTTAAGATTCCTCAACCAGTTTCAAATTTTACCAGCAGTATACCTTTACAGAAATAAATGACCATACCTGCTAACTGTGGCAGGTGATGCCTGATCGAGGTCCTTCGGTTCAAAGATCATATTTTGTCGCTCGCTCATCTGTATTATTTCACCGCTCATCAGACAGAGCTGAAAAAGCAAACGAAACAACGTTACAACAATTTCTTATATTATATTATTGTTTTCTGTATTCCCCCAACTAAATATCATTGAATAGTTGCCTTATAAAATAAAGTTAATTAAAGAAATCGAGCTTTGGTTTGAATGGATATGCCACTATCTGGAAAATATAAGCCCAACTTCAACGTTTCGAGTGAAAGCCCTTCGTCGGGTATGTTTTGTACAATATGTATTTCTTACTTCTTACAAAAGGAAGACACCTTTCTCGCCACCAAAGGGGTTTCTAATACATTGAGTTGTCTTCTGTAGTTCAAATTCCGGTATTATTTTTTCACTTAGTATACGCATGTGGAGAAAAATAAAAACGCACCATGCAGGTTCTGCAAATCTACGCTTTATTTATTTCATGCTCTTTCAAGCCCTTACCGATTGTCAATAAAATGGCTTTTAGGAACATTGCAAATTCCCTCAAGGGATGTGCAAGGGAATGTTTCAAATTTGCAAAGGTAATGAGGAAAATTGCAATCAACTTATAGGAACTCAAAAGAAGAATGCTTGACGTAGTGTACGTGTAAGTGTAAGGAAGAGAAATATGGCCTGATACTCAGGCTAACAAATTTATACAAATAATTTTCCTCAGTTCCTGTTAAAAGTTCTTAACTTCCTGTTACAAGTTCCTAACTTCCTGTTCTGTTCTGTGTATTGTAATCGACTAACAAAAAATCCACCAATGACAACGCTCAGGAGAGAATAGGAAGTCAGGAAATTAAAACAGGAAGTTAAAAAATCTATAAGGAAGTTTCTCTACATAGGAATACTGCAACAGCCAATAGGAATTCCATCGAGGGATTTGCATGGGAGTTTTTCAAAGATAATAAAGAAAATTGCAATTAAGTTAGGAACTCAAAAGAGGAACGCTTGACGTACTGTAGTTTACCTGCATGTAGTAACATAAAATGTATGTTTACAGGTATGGGAATTTTTACACTTCTTGTCTTCTTGGTATTTAATTCCTACTAGTATTTATAGACAGATACATAAAATCAATTTCTGATACAGGAATTGCTGAATATAATAAATTGTTTTTTACATATGAAAAATAGTAAAACCTATAATTAACCTTTTTATTGTCATCCAGAACAGTATTCATGTTTTCAATCCAAACAGCGTCAACTGGTCCATCAAAAATAATCCATTTCCGCTCTGGTGTGCTTAAGGACGCATGTTCCCGGAATATATTAGCAAGAACACCTAAAATAGATATGATTCACACCAGACATACTCAGAATCACGGTACACAAACTATGCCGTCCTATAATCTTGAACGGTCTGTGTCAGTGTAGGTAGTGCCAATAATAAGAAAGCTTCGGTTGATATACAGGGTGTATAAAAAAAAGCGCAATCCTCGACTAAAATGTAAATTGCTAAACAAATAATAGACGAAAACCTTAAAGTTCAGTGGGTTGTTTCTTAAATTTGACTCATTGGTTCGCGGGTAATAATACTTTACGTTATTGCGATTGGAGATTAAAAAAATTGAGATGGAATAACAAATCGTTCGCATGAAAATAACTGATCTTTTCATTAAAACAAAAAATGTTGCATTTTATTAAATGGATTGTAACAATAAGTATAATTACGGCTTTTCTTCCACTATTTTTAACTCAGTTTGAAACTTCAAATGCGATATAATTTTGGCTTGGACCATCTAAGCCGACTGACATCAACTTGCTATAATTTCTGTTTACATTACATCGCAATTCGATGACACTCTGGCTCAGACACCAGAATGTTTTGACGATTTCTAGCATTCG
>CACRXK020002982.1:0-25163 GCA_902702795.2 Paramuricea clavata | reverse complement strand
ATTCGTTTAGGATTTTCAAACAAACTGGTCTCTTTTAAAATACTTTTAATTTGTTCTTACGTGGTTTTCCAGATGTAGTGACGACAACATTAAAGTTTAAAGAAGAAAATTCGAACATTTAAACCGACTAAACAATAACATAGTAAACATGCATAATTAAACAGGAACTAAAAATGATAGGTTTTACTAAATCTTTTCCTGTGCAATTATTACTAGCATTAGAGACAAGGATAATAGTTTGTTTGAAAGAAAAAAGAACATGCTTTGAAGTAAGCCTAAAAGCGTTTAACTAGGAATAGTATTTCGAAAGTTATTAAGCACAAAAGATGAATTGCGTTTATTTTGATACACCCTGTATAGGGATGCAGCTACCTGAAAAAATACAAAGAGAACTTCGACGTTTCCAATGAAGGCCCTTCGTCGGGAAGTTAGTGACTAACTAACTTTCCAATGAAGGGCTTTCTATTAAGTTAGTCACTAACTTCCCAACGAAGAGCCGAAACGTCGAAGTTCTTGTATTTTTCAAGTAGATGCATCCCTGTCAATTCGAAGCTTTCTTATGCAGTGCTATACTTGCAGCCAAAATGAAACTTCACATTTTATATAATATTTTACTCTGCAAACAGACAAACCAAATCCCATGCATAAACATGTAGATTAGTAGATAGCATGGTTATATCTGGTATAAACCTAGTATGCGTACCATCAGTCCATTCATGTGACACAGGATCAAAATGTCCATACAACTGTCCCATTGTGACTGCCTTTGGGTTGATTACACGATAGATTACCTTAATAAATAGTTCAGTTTATTGATCAATAGTATAGTCGCTTAATTCGTAGTCTCCAACTACGAATTAAGTGAAACCGCCAAATTGCAAGAAATATATTTAAAATAAATTAAGCAACTGCGAAGAAAAAAGGAATTCAATATAACACGTTCTACGATAGGGTTGCATATTCTATTTAGCCTAATTTTTAGACAAATGCCTGCATATCAGCTCATATCGTCAAACAACGGGCAGAATTTGTTTCCGTCTTGCAGAATCAAGCTAATTTATTAAAAATAGTCCAGAAAAATATCAATTCTGCAACTATTGGAGAGGAATGATCAAATTTGTCCAAATGGGATAGATCCAATGCAATTACAAAACATTTATGAATGCTCCACAGTAATTTCCTATTTCGTCCAAATGGTCCCAGTAAGTGGAGAAGTGGTTTTGAATGCGTTCAACAGAACTCGTTTTTGAATATACCGAAAACCGCCTAACATATACCATAAAAAAACTAAACAGTAAATATACACTTTGACTTGACAACACATTAAAAATTAAGATACATTATATACAATAAATGCAATAATATACAAGGAATCTATGGTACGAATATGCTATAATTTACAATAGTTTTGGTTAAGATAGCATCAGCTAAGGGAAATGGAAACCAATTTACCGATTTTAGCGCTAATGAAAATGGTTTTGGATGCATCCAAAACCAATCTCTAGACAAGTGCAAACAAATTAGCCAATTTATAGCTCTTGAGAATGGTTTTGGATGCGTCCAAAACCAAACCTATAGCAAAATGCAAATCAATTTACAATTTTAGCGCTAATGAAAATGGTTTGGGATATATCCAAAACCAATCCCTAGACAAATGCAATCAAATTAGCCAATTTATAGCCCATTTTAATGTTTTTGAAAATGGTTTTGGATGCGTCCAACACCATTTTGGTTTTGGATGTGTCCAACACCATTTTGGTTTTGGATGCGTGCAACACCATTTTGGTTTTGGAAGTGTCCAACACCATTTTGGTTTTGGATGTGTCCAACACCATTTTGGTTTTGGATGCGCCAACACCATTTTGGTTTTGGATGTGTCCAACACCATTTTGGTTTTGGATGTGTCCAACACCATTTTGGTTTTGGATGCATCCAACACCATTTTGGTTTGGATGTGTCTAACACCATTTTGGTTTTGGATGTGTCCAACATCATTTTGGTTTTGGATGTGTCCAACACCATTTTGGTTTTGGATATGTCCAACACCATTTTGGTTTTGGATGTGTCCAAACACCATTTTGGTTTGGATGCGTCCAACACCATTTTGGTTTTCGATGTGTCCAACACCATTTTTGTTTTGGATGTGTCCAACACCATTTTGGTTTTGGATGTGTCCAACACCATTTTGGTTTTGGATGTGTCAAACACCATTTTGGTTTTGGATGCATCCAACACCATTTTGGTTTTGGATGCATCCAACACCATTTTTGTGTTGTACCAACGCCATTTTGGATTGGATGCCACTAACACCACCTTGGCTCTGTTGAATGCATGCATGCCGCACCATTCCATACATTTCTACATACTCTGAGCTTACTTAACAACCTAATATCTCTGCGTCTATGAATTTTGACGATAACTAAGTAATACCTCGGTCATATAAAGTTAATGATTATGGTACAAAACTCCTATTTCCTCTTAGTAATGTATCTTTCCACAAAAGTTTGGATAATATTTTATTACTGTTCGATTTTTGTCACAGAAACTTATCAATGTCGACACTGACATGGACTTTAGAATGTTATTCCTCAAATATATCCAGTGTTTTATGAAAGTTTGCTAATTACACAAGACATGCCCGAATTGTGCATGACATAACAATTAACTTTCTGGACATTATTATTGAAAATTATAATCATTCTCATAAAAAATAAGTTTAGACTTTTTCCATACTGCAATGCAGTTGAAATAGACTTTTCGTCTAAATTGTTGGTTTAAAATTTCTTGTTAAAAGAATTGAACATTTGAAAATATTGCAACACAACCTCGGAGATGTTGTGAAATTTGCAATTTTTGGCAACCTTTATCCAAAATTTTCAACATTTATTGCAAATTCTTCATCAAATCGTAAGATTTGTCTAAATTTGAGCTACATAGAATATGCAACCCTATCGTAGAACGTGTTATATGCAATATTACTAACAAAAATTAAATTCTACTTTATCTGAAGTATACTTTAAAACAAGCAGAAACTACAGTTGTAAAATGACGAAAGGTCATTCTCAACTGTTTCTCTAAACAGAATTATAACGGATGATGATATGGTGATAAAGTCGATAAAGTCAAGGTAAAGTCCTCTGTTTAGAATGCAGTCATTTATCATTAAATTCTCAAGCTGAAAATTCATGAAACAAATAGAAAAAAAATCAATATTTAATTAGCGTTTTGAAACTAGAGGAAGACGTCCTACAGAACACTAAATTTTTCTACTTTGAAATCAGAATTTACATAATTTCAGAGTAGTATACTACATGTAATACAAAGTACGTACTTCGTATACTTGTTACTTTGTTACAACTTACTAGTACTTCGAAACTATGTAAATTACAACGTTTGAGAAGTCAGTTCAAACACTCTACTTCGGACTTCATCAGGACTGTAAAGTCCGCGTAGATTATTAATATAAGAATCGCCTTTTCAAAAGAACTCGGACTTTGAAATCAAGGTAAAGTTCCACAAATGAAATACTAAATAAATAAATATCAACATATTTAGCCCTATATTAATTAAATCATTTTCGATGTAAACTTATTGTGGAAAATGAACACAATATACTGTATACTGTATGTAACGTTCACTGATATTTTATACAAGAACATGAAAACTTATTTAGCTTCCAGCCTCTATTTATCCCCTCTCCCCGTTCTAACAACCCCCAATTCACAACCACTGGAAAAATTAAGCTCCTGAATAGTGGAAATATACGGTATTTTTAAGTGTGTGAGCTGGTTTTGGTGGTGACTAATTTCCAGCTATTTTTGTAAACGTGTTTACGTTCATCCTGGCCTATATGCTTTTTCCATGAAAAGTAAATACATGACTACCTCAAAAACGTTACTCACTGAGTCTTGGCCATATTCGCGTTCTTTCGATAGGTCTGATAATGCGGCTGCCAGTACTTTATAAGCTGATGTCTTCCCGCCAAGTGGATCACCGACAATCATAAAACCATGACGTACCAACATCATTTCATGTATCTATACATTGGAATGAGTAGGAAGATAAGAATATATATATATATATATATATATATATATATATATATATATATATATATATATATATATATATATATATATATATATATATATATATATATATATATATATATATATATATATATATATATTCATATACGGCGAGTAGCGAAAAACAAGACCAAAAACTACACGAGTTTTGCGAAGCAGAAAAAAGGACAATATTTGCTTTGAGAGAGATAATAGTACAAGGAAAAACTCTCAAATACACTTATTACATAGAAATTAGTTTAAATACAAGTTTTTTTAAAGAATTAATACCGAAACAACGGCGAAAAAAACATGTTCATTGAGAATATAAATTGTTCAGAAAAGTTTGCAATGAAAGACAAATGAATTTGCAGTCAACAAGCACTTACTATACTATACCAAACATCTGTATAATATATCTGAGCTTTTCTGTGAGATATACCGGTTCTAAAACCATTTCTTTCACTTCGTCTTCGAGTTGTAAAACAAAAGTATTTCAAATTTTCAAGGCAAAGCGGTTTTTGGCCGAAAAAATTGTCAAGACATTGTAACAGAGGATAATTAATTATTGCTTCAGTTAATGGCTATTAGACTATATTATAAAACAATTATACCATTCGCTCTCGTCGTATATGGCTGATAGCCGACTCGGTGCTAAGCATGCACCTCGTCGGCTATCAACTCATATACGACTCGAGCTCATGGTATAATTGTTAAATACCTATTCTCGTTCTTTCGATATATATAGTTAGAATAGATATTTGCCTCTTTGAGGTGGAAGGTTCTTTACACCAAATTAACAAAGGTCTCCTTCATGGTAACATCCTTATCTGAGAAAACAGAAACATCTAACCAACTAGAATGTTCAATGACTATGGCAAAATATATCCCGTTATTATTAGATATCCTTCTCAAACGTTATATTGAATCATTTTGCATAATAATTATATCAACCACTTTTCGCCTTCTTCGCTCGTTTAACGTTTCGTTGCTACATTTCCGTTTTTATAGGCTTCTACTTGGTCCTAACATACATTTTGTTATCATGTTTCATAAGTTATAATTGAAGAATTACTATAATAGGTATAAAAAACTTGATTAAACCAATAACTACCATCTATATGGTTTCTCTTAGGAAATTGTAAGAAGAAACTAAATAGTAAGGATAATAGATATAACTAGGACCTGAATTATTTTGTTGATGAACCACGGGACAGGCTGCAGCTTCATTTTGTCAATATTTTCTCTGATAGCTTTTTCCATAATGCCATGATCAGGTTTGGGCAGCGTCAAGCCAGGGAAGAGATCGGAGACAATTCCTTCAAATAGTGGCAAATCTTGCGAAAGAAACTATAAAAGGGAAAAATAGTACTCATATAATAATAGGTACACGAATACTTGATAATGCAGCAAGTCAAAGCTTTTGAAAGGCCCTTAAATTATACTCATTTGTTTCTAAACTTGATAGCATGGTTTTAGGTTTGGAAAACACACAGAAGAACGACTTTTGGAAGTTGGAACGAAGATTTAAATTTCAGGTTTATGGAAAACACACGCGAGCTTGTGTTTTTTCAAACATCACAAAGTCATAATTTTATCGGGCATTGCATGCGCTGCATTTTGCAAGCATAAACAAATAATTCAGCGCTCGAAAATATGATATGATGACTTATGTTTGTGGTAAATAACAAACCCTTCAAACACTCATTAATAATTCATAAGCTTATTGGTAAATCATGTGAACCATAATATGTCACGTGCAGTGGCTTTAAACCTGATAAAACACTCCTAATTAGTATTCTTTATATAAAGAATACTAATAAGGCAGTATATCTATTGAATTTGTAGTCGTGCTTGAAGCCGTTTAATAAACTCGCAGGTCGTGTTTTATTATGTCTAAAGCCACTCGCGCTGCGCGCTCGTGGCTTTAAACCTAATAAAATACTCCTGCTCGTTTATTAAACAGTACATAATGTCATTGCATAACGGACTGCACAGATTTCGCGAATAATAAAACCACAGCTGCAGAAGTGATGAAGTGAACGTTTTCTGGATAAATCTACATTTTGATAATGTTCGCGTATAGGCTAGTCGGTAATTTCTCAAGCAAAACATGTTTTCAGATTCTGTATACCCATTTCCTGGAACATGTCTTTATTGCGAATAAAGACCAGTGAAAGTGTAGATTACATACCTTAGGCATGTTCACATCGTTGATTGAACGTAAAATAAGTAAGCCTTCGTCATTTTCAGGGTATCGTAACTTCAGGTTGCCAGCGGCTGTGAGCACCGACTTTACAGCTCGCATGCCATAGTCATAGTGATGTTGAGAAGATAGCTACAGAAATCATTTAAGCATGACTATAAAGTTACCGTGTAAGTTACATTATTATTTATTATCTAACAAACAAATTTGCGTTGTTATATGTAGATGGATATAACCAAAACTATAAATGCAATTCTAAATCATTTAAATCTTTTCGTGTGAAATTTATCCAGGAGAATCCACCATAATCAGTGCGTAATTTTCGTCTATAAGTAGTTCAGTTAATTCTCATCTTTGTTTTCCTGCAGCCAGAGGTTAAAACATTGACCTATATTACGGCCCAGTCTTACTAAAATCAAGTAGCTAGGTATCTTTGAACATTTCACTTATTTTCTTTAACAATAAGCAAATACCTGTTCAGAGCACAGTCGATAAACAGCAACAATCTTGGCAGCCAAAGGACGTGCGTTAACAAAACCCATTGAATAAAGACTGATTTCACTAATTAATGCGTAATCAGGAACCATCATTGCAACAGTGCGGAACAAGACCTTAAAAAGATTCGTTATAATTACAAAACTATGAATCAATGGTTTAAAGTATGCAAAGGGTAAACAATCAATCATTCTCTAAGTACTGGCAACTATTTGATCATTTTTTGGGAAAACGTGTTTGGATTAAGGCACATGTACCTCTAACACTTTCAGAAAGAACACAGAAGCATCGTTATTATCACTGCCCTATTTGAACAGCATGAATAACGCTCCACTTATACCAGAAAGTGCAATTATATTAGTTATTATTATATTTATTTAAGAGATTCATGATTTCTGATTAACCAACTGTGAAATCGTCATATTCAATAGCTAAACATGAAGTTTTGACATAGTGTTCGACGGGATGACGTCATAATCTTGATATAAAAGATATATTCAACGTTACGAGGTATAATAATGCTGATATAAAAAAATCATATCCAACATATTCACTATGCACAGAAACGGATCAAATCATGTAAATTTACCGCTCGCTTTATTCATAGTAAATCATACAGATATAGACAGACCTTAAACAGTTTAAACTAAATCTATAGGAAATCTCTGAAAACAAAATATCACAATGACTTACGTCAAGTCTATGTCTAATTAAAAGTTGATGACGTATAAACATTTGGAGTCTAACCTTTAAATTGTCTGGCAATTCTGCTCTTCCAGCATAACCAGGGTTCATTGTGATGAATATCGTACATGTTGGATCGATAGAAATCTCTGTGCCTTCAAAAATAAACGTCCTTACACCATCCATCACAGCCGTTTGAATAGTTTGAATCTGCTGGGCGACCACTGATAAAACCTGAAAAGTATATAAAAACACGACCATGACTCATGCAGTAAATTCAATGTTTTGTGTTATTTGTACTTTTTTACAAGACTTTCGGCTTAGCGTTGACTGACTCTTTTCACATGAGTCCGTAGCGATAATCGAACCCACGAACTCAGATGTGAACGGCGCTTGCTCTGACGACTACGCCACCGATGCCCCCGTGCCTATCCTCATTGTCATTCTCACTGTGACCCGCATTCCCATCGTCATTGTCATGTTCATGCCCATTGTCATCCCCATCCTCAACATGTCATGCTCACTGTCATCCTCAGTGTCATCCTCATTGTCATCCTTATTAACATCTTCATCCTCGTGTTCATCCTCATCCTAATTATCATCCTCGCGCTCATCCTCATTATCATGCTCATATTCATTATCAGGTTCTTCTTTTTTGTCATGCCCATAGTCTTTATCATGTTCATTGTCACATCATGATATTCAAGGCCTACTTTGTTGGTCGATAGAAAACCGACTACGCTTTAACCAATCTAAGTGTAAAGTGTTGTCAATAACCAGAAAGAAATCGCCTTTAATTTATCCCTATAAGCTTGACAATGATCAGTTGTTGGTTTCCAACGCACAGGTTGATCTGGGTATCACCATTAGTCCTAAGCTATTATGGAACGATCAAGTAAATAAAGTACGGTCGAAAGCCAACCAAATGCTCGGGCTAATTAGACGATCTACCGCGGAGATGACTGTTATCAACGCGAGGAGGCTTCTGTATCTACAACTCGTACGCAGCAATTTTGGTTATGCATCCCAAGTATGGTGCCCACAATCCATTAAGTTAATCGAAGACATCGAGAAGGTGCAGAGAAGAGCAGCGAAATACATCTTAAATCTTGGGTTTACCACCGATGTCTCGTACATGACCAGATTACATCAACTGGAGTTACTACCAATAACTTATTGGCATGAATATTTGGACATGGTTTTACTCTATAAGTTAATTAACAACTATACCTATATTGATGAGAGTGCTCTACCAATAATAGCTGAATCAGGAATAACCAGACGTGAAACCAACGAAAACGTGATTAGATTTGTAATACCCTTTGCTAAAACTGTAACATACCAGTCTTCATATCTTATTAGAGCGTGTAAAACGTGGAACGTTTTAAATAGTGACCTCCGTAATACAGATATTGGCCTGCAAGCTTTCAAATAAGGCAGTACTAAAGACGTACTACAAATACGCGCTATCTAATATTTATAACTATGACGATCCGCGAACTTGGAAATCTGTGTGCGTTAAATGTAAAAGGGCTAGGTCCCTTGATGGTGTTTTAAGTTGTTGTTAGTTGTCTCTTGCACCGATTGTATTTTGTCTTAAATTAGTTCGTTTCGACTGTTAAAATTATTGTAAACGTGAAGTTAATTATGGGGTCGCCGTAATTGGGGAAACCTTTGGCGAACTCCCTGGCGTTATATTAGCCGAATCTCATTAAATCATTAAATCATTAAATCATCATCTGTCATCTTCACTGTTGTGCTCATGTCCATTGCTATCCTTACTGTCATGCTGATGTTCATTGATATCCTCATTATCATGCTCATTATCATCCTCATTGTTACCCTTACTCTTATCCTCATTGTCATGTTCATGCCCAATGTCATCCTAATCATCAATGTCATCCTCACGCTCTTTGCCATCGTCATTGTTATCCTAGCTCATTGTTATCCTCATTTACATCTTCAATCTTCATCCTCGTGCTCAACTTCAGTGTCATGCTGAAATCATGTTTACCCTCATCGTCATGCTCATGCTCATCCTCGTTGTCATCCTCATTGCCATGCTCATCTTCACTGACATCCTCACTGTTATGCTCATGCCCACTGCCATTCTCACTGCCATGCTGATTTTTATTGCCATCCTCATCATCATGGTTATGCTCATGTTTGATTATGTCAATGTCTTTCTTATTGTCATACTCATTCTCATGTTCATGCTCATTGTCATCCTGATTCTCATGATCAAGATTATTGTAATTGTCATTGTCATGACTCATTGTCATTTAATTCTGATTGTCATGCTCATTATCATTCTCATCCACGTTGTCGTGCCCATCAATAGTCTTTCTCGTTGACATACCAATCATGAATGTCATTCTCGTGCTCAAAGATCCTGGCCATGATCCTGTTCCTTCTTTTCTTTCTTTCTTTCTTTCTTTCTTTCTTTCTTTCTTTCTTTCTTTCTTTCTTTCTTTCTTTCTTTCTTTCTTTCTTTCTTTCTTTCTTTCTTTCTTTCTTTCTTTCTTTCTTTCTTTCTTTCTCCTGTCTTGCCTTTACCTATACTCGTGCTTTGGCTCTACTTTTCCTCATCTTTGCGCTGTTGCTACTGCTCTTGCTTTAATTAGTTACTAATTATAAATAACTGCTACTGTAACTCTTTTTCTTCCCCCATGCAACCAGCCCTGAATGTCTAAATGCTAGCCAATATTACCTCCAATTCAATGCGATTGAATTCGTCAAAACATGCCCAAGCACCAGACTGAGCCAACCCTTTAAAGAACTTCCCCATTGCCTTGTAATCCAACCCATCAGAGCAATTGAAGACAACACACTATACAAAAAATAGTAAAATACAGATTAAAAAATATATATTAATTGATTGACCCAATTTGGACTCAGTTCGTAGATCCCTTAAGAATCCCAAACTAGGGCAAAATAAAAAATAAAAGATGAAGCTACGTGTCTGAAGATGTCATTTGTGTCACCAATCAAGATTATATACTACTGTAAATTGAAAACTAAAATGACATTATCAAATATTGCTCATTGCAATTTATAACCAACCTGTTTTGCCACAGCTTTGGCAAGGTCTTTACATGTCTCAGTTTTTCCAGTTCCTGCAGGGCCTTCAGGTGCTCCCCCAAGGTTAAGATGGAACGCGCCCATTAACGTCCTAAAACACAATTGCATCTCATGTGAATGAAGGGTATTTATTATTTAAAAGGTAAATTGAAAGGGCCAAAATTCTTAAGGGAACGTTTTGGTAATACCGCTCTCGCTATTCATGCTACGCCACTCAAGATGTGCAATCATCTGTACGGTCGTTTTAGTAGCCAATTACTTATTTCTAGAAAATGTCTATTTTAATTAATTAGCAATGCCAAAGGCCGCGGAACCTGGGGGTACTGGGGCACTGTGCCCCCCCCTCTCCCCCCACTTTTTTGAAAACACCAAAATGTACCCTTTTTTCAAGCAGGCGTGCCCTTTTTGAGTCATGAAATGTGCCTTATGGTATAATACAAATCTGAAATACAAGATCTCAATATAGACATTGATATAGCTAAATGTTGCTTTGGAGTTCAAATTATGCAAGATATATCTCAGGTATATCTTATTCAGAAAAACGAACGTCGAATTAGGTTTTTTGGGAAATTTTGATACGCGTTATGATACTGTATAATAAATATACACCCTATTCTACCTATATTTCTTGTAATAGTCAATGCATAAACCATAAGAACTACTTCCCAGATGTAGGGGCGGTGTGTGTGTGTTACTATATGGGAAAATGTCCTTTTTGTCAGTGCCCCCCCCCCCCCTACTTTCGAGATGCTTCCGCGGCCTTTGAGCAATGCACCATAGACTGTAGTGGCCTACAATTTCTGGATAAATATTTTTCCACTTGAACATTAGAACTTAAAAAAACTGTACTCTACTTTGTAAAACTCTATGCTTTGAAACTCTTCGTTATTACCTGTAACATCTGTCAGTAAGGGGTGTAATTACAAGGCGTCCAGTGTTTCCAAGATACTCATATGCATACTGGACTTCAGTTGTTATCATTCGAACAATAACATCGTTGTTCTGCCAGTAATATCTTAACTGCCTAATCCATTGGAAATCATTGGAGTCCAGAAAATCATGCTGTGCCAAATCTGCGACTACATCACGACCTTGTCAAAGCAAATTCTTTATATTACGAATTATGTTAATATCAGTATTCGCCTCATAAAGCTACAGCACTTACACAACTAGCTGTGAGGAATGACTGTTGTAATGCCACTCGCAGATTATATACCTCAGTCAGCAAAAGAGAAGTATACATGCAAACGATGAATTCACGAACTACCCATTCAGTCCATCACACATGCACCCAGATAATCAAGACAACGTTTTGTCAATGTGTTAACCAAATGTGTCTAAAAATTTACCATGAACATCAAGAACAATTAATGCCCCCAGTGTTGTCCTCGCCATTTTTGTCAACTTTCCACGAACTAACCGTACAATGTCGTCAATCTGTCCTGAGCACTTCTGGTAATACTCCTTGAGACCTCCATTCTTGCCCATGGCCTAGTATTAAGATATTCAACAAAAAATGTCAAAATTACAGTATTGCTTTAGCCAAAGAAAATATATCCCAACCCAGATTTACGAAAAGGGTTTATTAAATGAGTAAGTTTTACGAAAAGGGTTTATTAAGTGAGTAATATTCCTATAAATTCAAAATGAATGTTGCCTAACATTTCAAAACCCAGAGATGTTTCACATCGATCTCATACCTCTGTTACTTCGGACGTCCAGTAGATCAGGTCACCAGCCAAGATAACCTGGCCAGGCCAATCCAACACCCAGTCAATACGCTTTGTTTGTGAATAAGACCTAACTGCTTCAGCCATAACATTCTTTAAACTATTCTTCATTACACTCTCAATCTTGAAAAGATGAGAATGTTTAAAATTACGTTGATTAAAAATATATGAAGGAAACAAACCAATGGATGCTTTGTATTTCCACGGTCACATTGGTGTGACAAAATTATAACATTGCTCATTTATTTTACCAACAAAATAAATTCCGATTTTTAGCAAAACAGCTGCCTGCATGAAGACAAAAACACCTGTTCCCACAATAGGGTGATTTCAGGAAATCTACCTGTATCTCCCTACAATTGGACTTCTTCACGACCCGTGGTACATTTAGGGATACTGTTCCTCCTTCACACGAAGGTTATAGATACTTTCTGGATGCACCAACCTTTTCTTTTCATTCACAACTTACCTCGGAAAGCCATTTTTCGACAAGGCCTCCTGCTTTTGCTGGAATGACATTGTTGGAGAAATGAACAACTTCGTCCTCAGCAGACACCATAGCCGTTATTTCTTTATTCCGAGTAAAGTCTAACTTGGCGATCCCTTCAAAACATTTCTTCAGGTGAGGCTGCACACGAAGTGGATCTTTTGTTTCGGAAAGAATCTCCAGGAGTTCGTCATTGGATAAAAAGAAAAACCTGTGTTGGAAAAACAAAGACATGGCTTGTAATTGTATTCCTTGCTCTCAGTTAATTCTATAAGAAACACATGTTAAGTGTTATAATACTGTATACCTTATATATAGGAGTAATAAATTATTTTGACTTAAAAATGTCTTTATTGATTTGTAAGGTTATCAATCAGGTGTGTTACAGCAGCACACCTTAAGGTGTGTTACAGCAGCGCGCCTTAAGGTGTGTTACTATAGTACCCTGTTTAGCCTGTAAGGTGTGTTACTGTAGCACGCCTTAAGGTGTGTTAAAGCAGTACACCTTAAGCTGTGTTCAGCAGCAGCCTTAAGGTGTGTTAAAGCAACACACCAAGGTGTGCTAACACACCTTTTCTCTAAAAAACACACCTTTCCTCTGGACAAGCAAAAAAAAAACACACCTTAAGGCGTGCTACTGTAACACACCTTAAGGTGTGTTGTTTTCTGGACATAAAAGTGTGTTGCTTTAGCACATCTTTTTTTAAGAGTGCAGGAAAAACTTGTAAAATAATTTAATAATGATTACTTTTGTGTGCAAAGTATGTTATACTTACCTCGGAAAGAAGAGTCTTTTCTTTTCCAGATAGTCATTTAAACCTTTGTGTATACTTTCCAACATGTTCTACAGCGTAAACATTGTTCTGTAAATACTCACAAGATAAATATTCACAATATCCTATTTGAAATGGACCAAATTTATAATAGGAATGCATCAGGTATGTCCGCAGGTATTTCATGGATGAAAATATGAGTAATTGAAAGTATACATCACTGAATTAAAAATTCATACTGATAAAAATCGTCCCAAAAGAGTGGATTATATGCATTTATATATATGCCAACTTGCAATCGTATACCTCTGATTCCTTCAATCTTTGAAGCATTCCATCTCTTGATGTCACTTGCAGAACATTGGGACATTTTACAGACGACAGCATAATAATTCGCCTGTAAAACACAATATGTAGGTACAAAATACTGTTACATATCAGGCAATTTGAAAGTCACCAGAAGAATTTTAAAATGAATGTATATATACTATATACTTTTTAACATTTTAGAGCATTTTCTGTTTTATTTTCACTATATTCTTGGAAACGTAATCATATATAACTTATTTTCTATTTTCCTTGCTCCCAGGTGCCTTAAACGCACTACGGCATTTACACCTAAACCAAAACAAGCCATTTACCCGTGCAACCATTTCTCATCCTAATAAAAACAAAATAAGTCCAAATTGTTGAGTATGTAGTTTTTGTTCGGTGATGAAATTAATTTGCTCTCCCTCACATTTTAATTTTTTCTTAAACTAAACAGGGTAATTTAGCCTGACTTATATAAATACATTGAAGAGAAAAGCAGTGCATGTTTTACGCAGCAAAAAATTAAAACAACAAAATTCATAATAATTAAAAATTCAAAGCAACTAAAGTGCCCTATATATCATGATATTCCACTACTATAAATCAATTCTTATTTCTTCAAAGCAAAATCGCTTGAAAGCTCATTGTATGAAACGATTTTCCAAATATATGTTTTTGCAAATTGAAATCTTGCTTATCCCACTCCTGGCAAACAGCCATATTTTTTAGATCAGTGAGATGACCACCCATAAACCACTGAACCATATAGCCACGCGCCCGCGAGCGGAATTTGTACACTCGCCCCGGGTTTACGCCCGGGACGGCGCTTCCATTGGCTCGGGGATAATAACAATCAGCTAATAATATATCGTTTTAACTTTCACTTTACTACCACTTTTAAGTTTATCACTTCATCTATTCAAGTGCACGTCTGGATATCTTGAAAATTCGCGATATACGTGCACAAAGTTGTGGATGTCAAGTACCGACCGAATTTTACGCTAGGCGCAATCTTTCGCAATAAATGAAGTTAAAGTTTAAAGTAAAAAATATACACTGTTCCAAGTTGTTTCTTTATTGTACTTACCAATAGCCGTCAACAGTCCTAAACTTTTCACCTTCCTCTGGCATTTGTGCCTGGATGTCGTCCGAAGAGAATATGGGTTCCAAATACAACCATCCAGCTTGAACCTATATGAAATCAGAAAGAAAATATTCTCCTAGATTTTGGATATCTAAACGCGATCTTACATTGTAATATATCATTGCCTCCCTTCAAACAACGCTTTATAGACTTTCGCATGCAAGTCCTTTTCAAATTACGTCATTTTATTTCCCAGTTTTAATAAGGCAAAGTTATACCTTTAACCAAGAATCGACAATTTCTTGTACAGTGATCTAAACAAAAATAAAACGTATAAGGCAATTATCATTAGAGAGACGGGTGCATCAAACCAAACACAAACAATAAAATGTCCACAATGTGTGGAGGTTTAACGTGGAAGTATGGAAAACAAAACAGAATGACATAGACCAATCGTTCTCTCTATTCATCCTTTGCATGCAAACTTTATATACACTATATAAACATAATAATATCCAAGAATCGTAAACTTCACTGGAACACGTCAGGCAAAGTTTCCTTAAAAATTAATACAATCAAACTCGTGCACAAGCTACTGTAAATTCAACAACCCTTGAATTTTTCCCAACACTCCTTAGTACTTTAAGGACATTCAGTGTCAAAACTGCAAAACATAGTATGTTCTTGCAAATATCTCAAAGGTATGATAAACAAAAATTATATTGCATGTTTATATATAATTTTTCAATCAATCTACAGCAATCTCTATCACTGACCAGCTGATCTTCCCATTCAGCAATTTCTGTCTCAAAAGGACCAATGAATGGCGAGCCTTTCATGGTCTGAGTTTTCACAATCTGATCTTCCAGTAAGATCTGAAATTATTAAAATAATTTATCAGCATACAGTAGGTGTGATCAAAAATGAAAGATTTTGACTATATACAGGTATGGTGTATGCGTAGTTTGTCTTTGGAGAGATTAGTAGGAATTTAAATTTCAATTAAAAAGACCAGAATAATATTTGGAGACAATTCTAAATGAGGTCAATACAATCATTAAAGCATAGCATAGCTTTTACATTTTCGTTTAAATTTAAGTTCAAATAATTAATAAAAATTGAGTCTCTTATAGTTTAAAAAACCACGTAGATTCTCCTATAAACGACCATACCGATCGACTGGTGCACAATAATACCTGAATATCATCAACCGCAGATAAAATACTAATTCCAGTTTCTCTGTATGCCACAAATGTGAACTGTACATTCTCCCATTCCGTCTTCATTTTCTTTAAAGCCTATTAACAAACATAATATTTCGTATAGACAGTAAAATTATTACTTCCCACTCTTATATGCATATAGAATTTATTTAAGTCTTAATTGTCTTGAGTTTGAGGGAACATGATGTATTTAGGCACGCCATGCAGACATATATACAAAACAAACAACACATGCGAGTCTTATTGCGAATATTTGGTCTCAATATAGTATCGCAGCCAATTCTCAAAAAAACCTTCGTTTTAAGTGTGAGTTCATGCACGGACAGAAGGCTTTCCTAAGAAGCGAAAATTAACATCCCCACGGCCCACACATGATTTTCAAGGACGTTTTCCAGTAAATTCAAGAACCTAAACCTAAAACAATTTTTGAAAATACCATGGCTTTTGCCTTTGTACTACTACTGTATATATAAAATATAATTTATTCACAATCAATGGTCTAAATAATGCGTGTTCAAGTATTGTCAGCACGAAAGAAATTCCAGGACTTTCAAGGACCTGCAATAATATTTAAGGACTTTGCACGCATGGATTTATTTTTTCAAATTCAAAAACTTTCCAGGATTTTTAAGGTGCCTGCATGACATTATGCATGGTTGTCAAGCTGACACGATTTGATAAAATTAGATGTGATCGATGTTATTTTTAACTCAAACTCGTTCGAATTGACGTACAAAAAGGAATAGTAGCATTATAGTATTTCCTCTCTAAATATTTGTTCAA
Source organism: Paramuricea clavata (assembly GCA_902702795.2). Lineage (NCBI taxonomy): Eukaryota > Metazoa > Cnidaria > Anthozoa > Malacalcyonacea > Plexauridae > Paramuricea > Paramuricea clavata. Next base: position 8,238 of record CACRXK020002982.1, on the reverse strand, counting down.
GGAAAACTACAAGTATTTCACCACAATATAATTTCAACGCACCTTTTCTAAAGAAAACTCTTTGTTAGCTTTTGATGCAATTTCCTGCAGCTCCTCCAGGTAGCGGTCCAGGTTGAAGGAAAGCATTTCATCCAGGGTTGTTTCAGGTTTAGGAGTTATATTAAAGCCCACCTAAAATATTCATTAAAAATCCACATGATTACACTGAAATTAAGTATAAATGATAGGGAAAAGCCACCCTTTGTAACGAAGTCACTTTTGTAGGGTGACTTCCCTGTAGGGTGACTTACCCTTGTAGCGAAGTCACCTTTGTAGCTTTATCTTTCCAGGGATAAAACAGTTCACTATCATTATATAAATTTTCAGGAAACATCAGAAGCAAATTGGCCCATGTCAAACACTTGGTTTTACCAAGAAATTATAGATGTATAACATAGCCCCAATTGAATAATAATCTGCCTACCCATATAAAACCAAACATAACAACACACTTAAAAGTGCATGTTTGGTCAATTAAGTTGCATGTTTGGTCAATTAAGTTGGTGAACAAACGTGTCAAAATCCTGCTATGTAAGATACTCTGTGAGTACAGTAGATGCCTATACGTACTATATATATTTATAAGTATCTTGTCAGCTAACGACCAAATATGACCCCACGTATTCATGATGTAATTCGAGGTAATTCCAAAACTGTAAATTTTCAATGTTGTTTAATATTTCTTATTTGAGTTATTTCTACATTACAACAGTCGCCCCTGGCGTACGCTGTAGACAGAACCTATTTAAAAATGTTCACCCGGTGTCCACCGAGTATTTAAAAAAATACTCAGTGGTTCCTGTAATACAAACTATACTACATCAGCTTCATTTACGCTGGATAGCTGTATCAGTTCGGTGTAAAATGTTCTCACAACAGTTAAGGCCCTGCGTGGATTCTCATTCCCACACACAAGCCACTCCCTTAATTTTACATATATAGTGGACCAACTAGTGTGCTTTCGAAGTATTTTACCTTTTTGCTCATCATGTCCCAATGCCTGTCTTTCATACCAGAAGTACACAATGCAGTGATGATCGGCAATCTAATCTTGAACTTCTCTACTTTTGCTTTAAGTGATGTTGCAACACGAAATGGACCCATCAGCTCTTGTTGGCCGAAGAAGGATTTTGTAAGCTTATAACTGATCTTCCATAGTTCAGATACCTATAGTCAAATATTGTTTTTATTTTTAGTATATATTTGAACTAGAGAATAGGAATATTAAGTGAATGTACCACTAATTCCTCCAGAAAGAAAGAGGAAAGGTAATACAGATCGAGCAAATTAAAATGTCTTACTGAAGTTAATAACGGCAAATTGGAATATAAAATTTAATTTACAATTATAGATCAGGTGTTTTAAAATATTAAAATGGTTTTCTCATTACCGGATGCATGTGTTTTACAAAAACCTTAACCTACCTCTTCTTCGATCTCCTCAGCATTAAGGTCCACTAAACATCCATTCAGCCAATCATCTTTCTTCTCTGTAAACTTCACTACGGACCTCCACAGTTTGTCATATGGTTCTTTTGCCTCCACGATCTCTTGAATACGAGGAAATGAGCTTACTGTCTCGACGTCTAACAATCTCTCTTCCACGTTAATTCTTTGTTTCTGCGAAACGAATGAAACCACAATAACAAAACAAACGATATAATCATCCATTAAAAAAAGTGCCAGATAATTTAATCCGTTTTGCTTGGAAAACCATTTCAAAAACACATTCTGTCAAATCGGATTGATCGTTTTCTCGTGTTTTGATACCGCGATCAAACAGATAATAAGGTATTTGGGTGAAAACATACATGAACAGGCTGTATCGATTAGGTCTATTCCTCCAACTGCCGTTCTGGACAGTTTGTCAAAAAATAACAAAGTTGCATGTATACCTCTGCTATCAGGTCATCCACTTCAGCTTTCAGCTCATCCAGCTTCTCAAGATGAGACCTAGCTTCCGATATCCTTTCCCTGGAATAAAAATCTCTCGCTTCTTTATATATAGCTGCAAGTTTAGCTTCAAACCTTGCCAACCAATCTGTCAGTTTATTCACAGCTGAGTCGTGCTGACGACTAACGCGTAGCTCACTTAAAAGAAAGTAATTTTAAATTAAATGATGATACACAATCATAGCGGAATAAACAAAATAACAATAAACAAAATTGAAACCTATACGCAATACGGTTTCAAAATCTGCCTGTAACGTTCCCGAATAATTCGGTTGGTTTGATAAGTGAAAGAAATTAGAAAGAATTATCATCAGCTGAGTAAGACTAATTAGCATAACTGCCTAAAACCATCACATGAAGTAGTAGACATGTCAATGTGCTACCAGATTTAAAATTTACATGCCGATGAGTAGGATCGTATACCTACAATCATGGCAAAATTCCGTGGACACTAAAGTATTACTATTCACATATACACATGTCTGCGTCTTTGCTTCCCCCGCTTCAGTCCCTCCAATGTTGATTTTGACATTTCAAAATGCTTTCACCTAACCAATTTATAAGCTTTCAACATTGAACGGGGGGGGGGGGTCGGGGGAAGTTCAAAATTTCTATTTTTGCACGCGTATCGGCGTATGTATTGAGCAAGGCCGGTATTTCTATTTTCCGCGCACGCTGCATGTCCACAATAATTTTTGCCAAGATTGTAGTTTATGACGTCATCTTTTTTATGTGCATACTAAACGAAACATATCAAAAAATATGGAAAGATAGGGTGGGTAAATGAATTAAAAAAATACATAGCAGTAAGACACATTATTAAATATATGATTATTAATAGTAGGCCTATGACGTATATGTTAAACTGGGCCTTGCTAAAAACTTACCTACTGCTGATTAAAGGAGTTAACTTCTCGGACCATAAAAATGTTGTTTCGTTCAGCTTAATGTGTTCTTCCGAGATAAACGTGTGATCCATTACGAACAACACCAGTTTGGCCGCTTCTTCTAGCTGATTCTACAACACAATTAACAGAGAAACTTCATACACTGTCCCATGACTTAAAGGTGCTGTCATGCTACAATTATATGCCACACATATAGCAAAGCAGTTGTGAAAAAAAATATCACACTATATGTTGTTGAAGTTGATTAGTTCGTGCCAACCAGGCACAATTTCAGACATGCTGCTCTAGTATGGTTTAAATAAATAAATGAAATCCCACAACAAATTACATAGGCAACCCAATGATAACATGTATATAGTAAGTTGTACAAATTTTTGCACCTGTAGTGTTGAAAATAATTATATAAAACAGGTCCATTTTTCAAAAACACAGAGCTTGACCACAAATTTGTTGTTTTGAAAGACATGTTTTTGTCTAAAATTAATGCCATCGACCCACGCAAAGGCCACGCAAGCCATAGCAGCAACATGCATAGCGCCTGCGTACGAGGCAAAATCTTAACTACAATTTACGGTAATGAACTATACATGTTGTTGAATACTTACATTCAATGAGAGCAAAGGGCCAAACGGAAGATTTTCAATGTAATGAATTTGTTCTACCAAGCTATTTGTATCCTTGCAAATTCTCGTTATGTAATCTACAATATCTTCATATTGCTGGCAAATTAATTTGTTCATTTTCATACTTTGTTTCCGTAGTTGTTCAGTAAAGAGACTGACAAGATATTGACCTCTTTCTTTCAAATTCTGAAAAAAACATATAATCGAACTAAAATGAAACTGGACCAAAACCTGTTCTGCTTTCGACTTTTAATATATTTGTCTCTGAAAATATGTTGTTACTATTATCTTTATCAAAAATCGTTTTTGTCATAATTTATAAACAACATGTTTCAGAGCCCCCCCACTAAAGATGTTTTTAACTTCGTACATCAGTTAATTGCCTTAATGTGTGCTTCATTTTGCATTGCACAACATGCATTCATTGCGTTTGTCAATCCTGTCCTACAGTTTCCAATATATATCAATGTTTTAAACTAAAAGCTATTTGAATCTAAAAAAACAATTTTTTTGCACAAGCCATTGTTTCCTCTTACGTAAAAAATGTAATTTTAACCCAAAATCGCTTCTCTTCATGTTACCATGACAACACGACGTCACCATCTATATGGCCTACATCAACAAAACTGAAAGCCGTCTTAGCGGACAAATAACCACGGTGACCTACCTTTTTTATTGCAGAAAATACACTGTTATGAAGTTTTGAATCTTTTTTGAAGGTTATTTGAAAATCGCCAGTGTAGTTTTCGAGAAACTGAATTTCAGCCTTTAAGATTGCATTTTAGCCTTTGGAAAGGCTACTCGAAAACTACACTGGCGACACAAAAAAGATTCAAAACTTCATAACAACGTATTTTCTGCAATAAAAAAGGTAGGTCACCGTGGTTATTTGTCTGCTAAAACGGCTGTTTTGGTTGATATAAGAAATGGGCATGGACTGATCCAAACCAAGTTCTGTTACGTTTGCAAAATATTCCCAATTTAAAACATGTGTAAATATGGTCGCGACATATCGGTGACAACTGCTTTGTAAAATGACATATCCCGCAGTTTATCCTTAAATAAAGTAAGAAATTGGCATGAACTGATCCAAACCAGGTTCTATCACGTTTGCAAAATATTCCGAATTTATCAACCACGTTTAAATATGCAGATTTCTTTTAAAATTATATATTTAGTTAATCTGTATACCAAGCATGGCCTGGAAGTGAGTTCCCTAGCCTGTTCTACATTTTGCAATGCATGATTTCTCAGATAATGATCCAACGTAGGTATTTTTAGCAACGGAAGCTAGTTGCGTGCGTTTGCATTTCTGCCAATTTTCCCCATAATAGAAATATTTGTCCATTTTACCGCTACATAGAATTGCACAAGTAGCTCTGGTACATGCTAAACATTATTTTTCGAAGAATATTTGCTTCTTTCGTTTGTATATCGATCTCGCCTATACGGGTCGGTCAATAACATACAGTAAATGCAATATTCAGTATTAACGCACCTGGTTAACTGTAGTGCAATCAAGTGAGAATAATTCCATAGGAATGTGTAAGTCCATTTTTACCACTGCTGAGATAAGAGCGTAAAGTTCGTCCAGTTTCTGTTTATATTCTGGTAAATTTTTGTCTTCCATGAGAAACAGCTTAATATGGTCATCCGAACTCAACGAAAGAAAATATTCAAACGGCGAATAAACGGAGCGGAAACTAAAATTAACATTTACACAGCATTAAAAAAGCTAAATATAACAGTCCATCAATTTATTGTGGACATACAAAAGCACAAGATGAAATGAAAAATAATATAGTGGACGAAGTTAATAGTGTAATAATAAAATCCCAACTTGTACTATGAAGAAAAATCTTTCTTTTTCCACGTATTCTCTAAAATACTTTCACTGACTTCCAGTTGCCATCGAACGTCGTGTATTTGGTGTTAAAGTTTGAAAATATATTAACAAAAATTTGACATTCCATGTGTGGGGCATATTTAAATAATCCGCATTCAGTGGCCTGGGAACGTGGTTTCATGTGACTTTGTGAGTGAGAACAAAGCAAAGAAAATAGAATCTGAAACCATGCAGACTAGTCTCAACTAAGGAGTCGAGAAAGTGACGCCAAACTGTATATATTCTATGTTTTAAACAGAAGATTCTTGGTTATTCTTGCAAGATCTGCTTTGCGTGACGTCAAAAGATAACGATGCATGTATGTCAACAGTAAGGATGAACAGTCCCAGATAAAAATCATTGTCCGAATTCTCACATGGAGCACAACAGAGGTAAAGATCTGACTTCCCTAACAACTGTAAACGAGCATAGTAATGGTTTGTTAAAAGCGTTTGGTTTGTCAGATTGAATCCTGTGTTACGAAAGTATATCTAAATAGTATAAAAATAGTTCAGTTTGCACCCCAGGAAATTATAGATATTAGTTACGTCAAATGGAGAGAAAATGAGCATTTTTGCTGTAAAACGCAGATAAAGTATATATCATTTCGTACTTGTGTAAAAGTGTCAATTATCTGTCCATTAGGCAAGATAAATAATTTGTCAAACTGTCAAAGTTGGACGATAACCTTGCATGGTGGGCTGTTGTGTTTACATAATTCAAGTCCAAGGCTGGTTCTTCGCTGCATGCTTAGGGCCTTTCTGTCAATCATTCTTCGGTATATTTCGCGCGGTTGAGTAATGATAACATTACGTCATCAAAATCTTGGTTCAATAAAATTGTAAGTAAATTTAGTTTAGTAGGTAAAGTAAGGTTCACATAGGTATAGTTTGAAGTTTTTACTATGATATTTTTATAAGTATTTTAAGTTGTGGACATATTTTAATATTGATCGATTGAACAGCGAACCAACTCGACAAGTGCGACAACGCCTTAAATAAACAGAATTTGAGGGCTGGAACGAGCTACCAACACCAACCCACACTTTTAAACCTCAACGTTGATTGGCTAGATACAAATCACACCACTTGCTAGATCACGCGTGTACAAAGATCCCCTCAACCGTTAGTATAAAAGGGTGTGCACAACCGAAATTCGTCAGTGGATTCTCAGTGGACCCTCGAGTGGATTCTCAGTGGATAATCTCTCAGTGGACCCTCAGTGGATGATTTCTCAGTGGATGATTTCCCAGTGGATTCTCAGTGAAGTGAAGTGAGTGAACGTAGACTCACTAGTGGACTCTCAGTGGACTATCGAGAAGAGTACTTTGAAGCAGAACTATTTCAATATTAACATTTAGTAACAATAATTAGAAACACTGTAACAATTCACTACACTACCTAAATAAAGCCTCGTAACACCTGTATGCGTGCGTTTGACAGATATGAAACTTTCGCGTCAACATGCATCGGCAACGTTTTCACCTGCCATTGTTCGTCCTTAATTAGATACACCGGAGGGACAACTCACCTCAAAGGTCCTGTACAGTTAGCATCAATAACTCGGGCTACTTTACTCTTCACCATTTGAACGCAATCATCGGATAACAACATAGAGTCAATTGTTTTAACAGGAACACCCTCGACTTCGTAAAAAAGACAAGATTCAACACGCTGAAGTCCATAAACGCTCGATACCATGGTGTCAATAATGTTGTCCATAGACCTCTTTATAACCAAGAACGTCGGACTGAAGCTCAGTGTAACATTCTCAAAATCTGGGATCTAGAAATAAAAACAAATCTATTAACGAGCCTTAATGGAAGGATCGTATAAGACGGGGACACGAATCGATGCCCTCCGAACTTCCACCACCAGACTGCACTTTTCTAAAATATCTATGATGGTTATTCCCTGTATGAGAAGATTGTATGCTAAGACGAGAAACTAATCCAAAGTTGCAAAGTTTAATTAAGTTTCCAAGTTCATCAGTTCACAAACTGGTTTGTAAACGAAGCATTTGATAGACTTCTTTCAATTCATGGACCAATCAGATCGGAGGTCTTGTTTACAAACCGGCCTGTGAATTTCACTGTTGAACTTGTGAACTTCGAAACGGACTTTGCGATCTCTAGAACGAAGTTTGGAACATTTTTGACAAACGTTTTGCAAAATCGACTGCAAATAATGAAATTTACTGGCACAAAAGCTCATATTTACAGGGAAATTGACATTTGCCATGACTATTTACGCACATACACTCTGCAGGACAAAACCAGTGGGAAGACGAGGAATCAGATTTAATATTTACTACACTTACCACATTAATAATAATTGGTTGAGGCATAACAGGAAGACCTCTTTCATAATCTCCATCAAATTTATTTCCAGTTTTATAAACATCAAAAATTGACACAAGATCATCCAGGGAGCGTTCTACTAAGCACCTCAAGTTATTGGACATTAACGTCGCCACACAATCAAAGAAACTGTCCATGCTACGCAGTCTCTCTCCCTACAGAACAAATATTAAAAAGACTATTTCATCGGGTTAAGGCCCATACAGACCGAACGCGATTCGACAACGTGACGCGAATTTTCAGTTTTTAAAAACAAATAAAACCGTCAACGGATAAACATTTTATAAGATATGCAGACCACAGAGCTATAAACTTCGTTTTGAGTGCCAAATCACTTGCGAGTCTATACAGCAATTTACATATGATACGAATATCACTAGACCAAAAAATAGCTACGAAACAATATTTTTAATTTTTTTTATACACTGTCAACTGACTCAACTGTAAAACATTTGCAAAATTGCATACAAAC
>CACRXK020002981.1:16083-32860 GCA_902702795.2 Paramuricea clavata | reverse complement strand
CCCCCCCCCCCCCCCGGCGCCACTGATTGTTTGGAAATTACGTGACCTAAGCACTTCTAAGGTCTGTTGGGTACACAATCGTAAATTCGAAAATTAGAAATCCAGTGGATATCAAATTTGGGCAGTTTGATTCACCCTGGGGCTAAGTTATTGGAACAAACTGCGACAATTAGAGATCTATTTCACTCAGTGGTTTTTGGTTTTGTCTTGATTTTCGACTTTATCTTTTGAATAGTGATTTAAATGGTCTCAATTAATACACTGTTCAAATCTATCCACTGGGTAGCCGAAATTTCATTGTAATTGTACTTTTTTAGGCGGGGTCTTATTATGGGAATCTGGAATTCACACACATCTGTCGGAAATATTGCTGGCTCAGCAATTGCGGCTGTTTGGTCAGATGACAAATGGTAAGATTGTCAGTGTTGCAGAGCTTAAAGGGCGACGTTTTTGTTAACACGGACGTCACGCGTGCAAAGTCGATCCGTAAAGATGGCGGCGCAAATGTCGAAACCGTAGATGGTCGAACTCATCGTTCATGGTCGAACACATCGTTTATGTTCGAACACATCATCTAACTCGTTCCCAGACTACAAGAACCTCGCGCGGTCTGACCGCGTATTAACACCAATGAACTCTATTTAGACTGGAACGATAACTGACTGTAATTTGGCCGTCGTCTTTAAGGCCAATTTGAAGCCGAATTGACGTACAGTGCCAGTCCGTTTCTATCATAGACGGATTTTCATATTTTTTACTGGGGTGGTGCCAGAAATTTTAGGGGGGGTGAGCCGTGAGCAGGTGACTGAAGCAACACAAAGTGTCACCAAACCCCAGTAAAGTCTATATTCTAGGGGTGGAGCACTAGAGCCGCGAGGGGGAGTCTAGAGAGCAGAAAACAAAGTATCCCTGGAAAAATTGGGAAAAAATCATGATTTCTAGCTTCTAGCTTTGTCATATCAATGGATTTGGCATGTCCGATTGTCTGTTGAGACTTGAGAGAGTTAAAGTTAAATGAACCTGTAAAAGTGTAAACCCAATAGGCCAATACACAATATGCTTTTACTTTTATAAAGTCATTGACATTGTGTCGTTTGAATCCGAGTACAATTTATGATGCAACTCCGATGTAAATAATATTTGGGGCGTAGAGATTTGAATCTAGGCAAGTCTATTTCCTAAAAGAATTAAAAACTAAAAATAATGTTCGTAAAAATTCCAAACGTTCCTTGCAAGCAAGCTATTTGCATGACAAGGCACTGCAAACTCTATTCAGGGGAGATAATAGAGTTTCAAAACTTTACAATTGCTCCAATAAACCAGTGAATGCAAGCGAGGAGCGATTAGTTTCAGAGTATTGCACTGTCTTCTTCTATTAGAGTGTACTCCTACTGTACGTTTATTTTGTATCATCTAGGGTTGGGCGATATTTCGATATTTTGATTTATCGCGATATTTTCAACCACGATTATTGTATCGAAGGTAGAAACTTGAGCGACGATATATCGAAATTATCGTCATGCTCGATGACTATCGTGATATTGCTTCGCATGTGTGTATATAGCTTTTATAAAATCCTAAAAACTTCTTTCAATTCCTAGAAAATATAGTTTTTAAAAGAATTAAAACAATTTCCTGAATTAAATATGAATTTAATACAATATTAAAGCTAATATTTATGTATTAATCCGCTGTACAATGAAATTGCATGCTATGTTTGCGCTGTGTGCCCACGGCATTTGTGCCTGCGGAGACACAGTAGACACTGCATAGACAGTTCAAGTTGATGAACAGTAAATATTAGACAAGAAAAAGCCTGCTTATTACTTTAATTTGTTGTTTTATTTGTCATTGTTTTTATTGCATTTATCGCGATATTATCGAATATCGTGATAATTTCCTCGACAATAATCGTGAGATGATTTTTTTAATATCACCCAACCCTAGTATCATCAACACTCTGCACGTTGGAGTGGACTATTTAATTATTTTTTTATTATGCCAAATATTGGGGGGGGGGTTGAAAATTTTTTTGGAGGGGTGGACATTTTGTTTGGGGGGTTATAGCTAATATTGGGGGGGGGGGTAGCACCCACCTGCACCCCCCACAAAATCCGTCTATGGTTTCTATTGTTTTTGTCAACCGCGCATACAAAAACAATATAAAGGGACTGGCACTCTACGTCAATTCGGCTTCATATACACCCTTTTCATAAATGGCTGCCGATTAAAAATTCTTTTATGTGCATATAAATTGGCCCAACTAGCCTCGTTTCTGGGTAGAAATTCCTTTGAAATCTTAACATGAGTACGGGGCTAGTTGGGCCAATTTATATGCACATAAAAAATTTTTAATCAGCAGCCATTTATGAAAAGGGTGTATTGGCTTAAAGATGGCGGCCAAGTTATCGTTCCAGTCTAAATAGAGTTCACTGATTAACACTGGCTCAGATGCATATGATTGCACCGTAGACAATGTCTAAGACATTATGCATTCGACTGTACTGTATACACTGAAGAAACTAGAATTTTACTAAATTTGGCGATAAAGTGATAAACACACATTCGTATTTTGGATATGTATTATATCCCATTCTGTCTTCGTCTTATCATGGATAATAAAATAAATGGATAGGACTCTAGCTGACGTAAGCAAAAACAACCTAGTTGCAATCTGTGACGTCACGCGTATTGCAAAGTTCTCGGCATTTTTGTTGTTTCGCTATACTTTCCGCTTTAAAAGAGTAATATTGAAGCATGTACTGGTCTAATTGTTTTAAAAACATGCCTAAGCCACGACAAAGTATTGAAGGTAAATGTTTTTCGTCTTTGTTCTTTATTTGTAGCTACGAAATTGGCGTCCCCAATTTTAACGAAATTTGGGATGCCTTTTTCACTCTTTAGTGCTTGAAATATTTGCTAAAATTTACTGGGAATACTTAAAGATTTCATCGTAGAATGGCGTGGTTATATTCATTTGCTCTTTGACTAAAATGTTTAGCTGTATTATTGCTAAACATGCCGTTTGAGAATTTGGTTTGCAACTAGGTTTCAACATTCAATCACGCCATCAGCCCATTGAAAACATTAGGTCACGTCAGTTAGTTTCCTATCCATTTATTTAATTATCCATGGTCTTATGTACAGTCTATTCCACGCTAGTCTGAGCTACTCTAGTATTACAAGATTCTCTAACATTGTGGCATTGAAATGAAAAATCAAATATTTGCTGCAACACTTTTGTAGAAGGCATGATAGCCTGTAAACGTTACAGGACTTCAATGATTTGGATTCTTGCACTTCACTTGGTGGAATTAATATTAGAATGTTAGGGTTTGTAATCCAAGTGAGAATATATACATTTTAAGACCTAACCAGGAACGACTGCGAAAAATGCAGCACAAGGTCCTCTCTTAAAATGTATATATTCTCACTTGGATTACAAACCCTAACATTCTAATGTAAACTTTACAGACTGCTTCGAATTTCCATTGTTATTTATACCCGCCATGCATCTTTTCAAAATAATGAAATCTGACGTAATCTGTGACAAAACCATTCCGCGTGTGGTCTGGGAACAAGGCAGATGATGTGTTAGACCATAAATGATGTGTTCGACCGTCTACGGTTTCGAAATTTACAACAGCGTCTGCAGTTAATTATTTATGATAGTGTAGAAAGGAAGTAAATAATTCAAAGTTCCTTGGGAGTTGTTGACGTCGTCCTCCTTTGTTTACAACAGCAAACCAAAGACTTTTTGATCTTACAATTGTGTACAACGCCTGCGTTTCAAGCCGCGAAAAGTGATACTCGGCAAAACTGGCTTGCTAGAATTCAACTATAAACGTCTCTCTTAATTTAACCTTCTAAAACTGCATTCAATTCAAACAACGGATAATACACGACACGTTTTCTTTAAGGTTATTTATTTGAAGGAGTCTGTTTTGGCCTTTGTCGACGCGTTGCCGTCCTACAAGCTAAAGGTCCCTATTGAAATCACGAACAACTGAATTGATTGTGGTTTTTGGTTTCAAGCACGGTTAATGACTTTATTATATTCATTTTGAAATCAATGGTGTTTCCTGCAATCTGATTGGTTCACAGGAGTGCGATTTCAGCACGAATCGCACTGCTGTGAACCAATCACATCAGAGTGCTGACTTCAGCCAACCAATCATATTTAATCATAGGATTCAAACAGCCAATCAAATTTAACAAAAATGTGTTATGGCAAATGAGCACAAAAACAAAAAAAATACACATGTCATGAATGGTTTAAAATAAAGCATTTTTTGCACATAAAAACAAACTAATATGGATAGCTAAAGTAAACTATCAAAGAATTGCAAATTTTCAAATTTCACAAATAGTAACAGGAAAATTAAGAACATAATCTATCAAATATGGTCAAAACGCTAAAAAAAGCAAATTTGAATCAGGGAAAACAAAGGTAAATTCGCCTATCGTATTTCCAGTTTTAGATGCACAAAACTGCACCAAAATTCTTTCAAATCACTCGTAAAGCTACAATATCTTTAAACTTACTTGTGTTGTCTCTTATTCTTTACAATAGACGAGGCCTCGTATCCTAGGATACGGGAACAAAACGCGGGAAAACAAGCGAAAACTGCTTGACAAGCCAAATTCAGATGCTATTGTGTCGACTTTAACCGCTTGTTTCTTGTTGCTTTTTGCGATTTATAACGATTTTTGTGGGTATTTTAAGACTTTGTGCCCACAACGAAAACGGTAAACGACTATATTATAAAAGCGACCGGTTTTTCTCCCGTTTTTGTGTGGAAAAAATGACAACGTAGCGACAGTGTTTATCCAGAGTCGAAAAACAGTATTTTACTGAGATTTTAACGTCAATATAAAGGTTATTCCGTGGAAAATCAAGACAACTATGGAATGAAAGTATAATTTTTCGAATTTGACATTAATGTGGAAGAAAACAACAGGTCAAAAGTCACAAGAGAACGTCAAATGTCATTGTGATTGATTCGTACGGGAAAATATGAACTATGGCTCTGGCTCGATAACATTCTGCAAGCAGCTTACAAGTTTAAAAAATGAAGGCTACATTACCTGAGTGAGTTGTAATCTTATTTCTTTATAGTTTCATATTTCTTACGATTTGGGTGTTGTATAGACGTTTTGTAGCCTTGTTGGTTGTTTGTTTTGGCCATACAAACTACGACAATAATACAAAGTCGAAGGTTTCCTTTTTCGATTGACTCCGGCATCTTTTGCTTTAAATATCATGTTTTATTTTTTTTCTTGCGGTCCGAAGTCATATTTTACGCTTTTCTGCAATCTGATTGGCTACGTGAGCGGTCCGTATGAGCCCGTACGGACCGCGCGAGATTTAAAGCCGTAGAGCCAATGTTTTTATTTTTCAAAATTTAAAGACGAGTTTAAAGGCTACTTTTAAAAACATTAAGATGTCTGCAGGCGATGAAAAACACAGTGAAAACGAATTTTACTATCTCACAAAAGATATTTCTCTTCCCGATAGCATTGATAGAAACGACGTTTTATTTGGCAGCTTCATTCGCGTGCGGGAGGAGTGATTGGGGAAATCCAGAGGAGGAATTAAAAAAAAATAAAAATATTATTTACCGGTATGGTCGGTCCGTATAGAGAAATATTTCTCTCGGTCTTAAAAACGTCCCTCGGCCTCGGGCCGTTTTTAAGACCTCGAGAAATATTTCTCTATACGGACCTCCAATCCGGTAAATAACATATATTTATTTTCTCAGAAGTATTTTTTCAACTTTCACGCTCAGTTTTAACTTTCACGCTCAGTATATTTCGGAACAGAATCTAGTTCCTTCGATACCAATTTAATCTAGTAATATGATTTTTGTTTGGAAGAGCATTGGGCTAGTATTCCAAAGGTCGTAGGTTCGAATCCCACCGTGGCCGGGCATATTTTTCAAGCTCGCCCAGTGTGGATATACACTCAGAGTAACATCGCAAATATCATATTCACCTGAGTACACAACATCAACACAGAAAAAATAATCATATTACTAGATTACATTGGTATCGAAGGAACTAGATTCTGTTCCGAAAGATCACTTACTCGAACCGTCCTGACCGCGTAGCTCAGTTGGAAGAGCATTGGGCTAGTATTCCAAAGATCGTAGGTTCGAATCCCACCGTGGCCGGGCATATTTTTCAAGCTCGTCTGGTGTGGATATACACTCAGAGTAACATCGCAAATATTATAAAATATAATTACAAAACCTCATCTTGTTTGCTTATTGTTGCCATGCTACAGCACTCAGGGAGGTACTGGAGGTGTGTCTTTTGCAAACAAAAAAGTTTCCGGTTTACAAAAATGTTTAAGATTACAAAATGAATATAATAAAGTGGAAATTGAACATTGTGTCGTGCAATTTTGGACTGAAATCAAACTTGTGCATGATTACAAATCGCACTCCCGCTTCGCGGTCGTGCGATTTTGTAATCACGCATTCAGGCCTTAAAATATCGGTCGGTCACGGACTTTGTCCGACCCATTCGTGAAATTGTCCGACGTAGAGAGGAAACCACCGGACATTCTGTCCGACCGAAGTGAAACTGAGGTTTATTGGTTGTCCGACCTGAGTGTATTGGTGTCCGACCGAAATATAGCTTTGTCCGACGCTTTCTCCATGCACGTAAATCAAAATGTACCCTAGTTCACGACTATAGAGGCTCGTACAGTATGTTATAATGGAGAATTAGAGTATTGTACAAATGTTTTTAATGTCACCGAGCTCGGGGCGGCGAGCGAAATGGTGAAGTGGAAAACGTGCTTAAGTTGTCGAATTAGTCGTACTGCTATTATTGGCAAGCAAGTTAATCTTGACTTGGAAGTAAGTATGAATGACACAAATTATTTAATATCTTTACAACATTTACCGTTCAGAATTAATAAATTGTGCTGATATTCATTTGTGTCATTCAGACTTATTTCCGAACCAAACTGAACTGAAGGTCATCGAACATATGTCCGACCCGAACTCAACGTCACCGGGCATTTTGTCAGACGGCCCTTTAAAAGATATTTTAAGGCCTGCGCATTTGATTTCAGTCCAAATTGCACTCCACTCAGTTCAATTACCATTATGTATTATGTATGCGTGACGCCGGTGTTATCAAAAACGTCGCTTGCTTCAAAGTTCTATTATTAATGTAGTTTATTTTACTTACTATGACGCCAACGGTCGCCCAGAAATATTTGGGAGCTCGGGGCAAAACATAATTTTCAGGTCCCTTGTGATTTCCACCGTATAGACGTATAACTAAGATACATTAGAGGGCTCTTCACTTGGGGTGTTTTCCCACAGGTAAAATTTGAAATCTGAGGTCCCAGGATGGCAAAATCCTGCATTCTGGGAAACTAGTTCACAGTTATATCTAATATGCATATTTCACTTTTGTAGGGGATGGTCTTTTATAGTACCTGGTTTTATCATTATTGCAGCTGGACTGCTAGTATTTTTCTTCTTAGTTGTTGGTAAGTACTGTTCTTTTCCTGTGTTTGATCGGCAAACTTACGTACAGTAGCATCTCATTTTTGCCGCAAGTTAATGTGGTCAAGTAGTGGCGTAGCAAACTCGATAATTGGGGAGGCAATATTCATATATTCGTGTTCTGCCTTATTAATTTCTTTTGAAATCAATTGTTTTTAAGGTCTGCGAGCACGAATATACGAATATTGCCCCCCCCCCCCAATTATCGAGTTTGCTACGCCACTGTGGTCAAGTGTAACAACTTCAACACAATGTTTAATTAGAACTAAATTTATTAGGCCATTTACAGTAGACTGACTCGATAGCTTATGGCGTTTCCGCTTCGTTTCTCATTCTTAATAGTTACTTCCTGGCCTGTATATCAGTCTCCGACGAAGGCGAAGACTGAAATCAGCTGTAGGACCTAAAACCTGATTCTTGTTATTCCCTGAAGCTCCGAAGTCGAGCCTTGAATAGAGAGCTTTAGATCTGACTGCGCGATCGGACACGAAGCTGGCAGGAGTGTGCCGAAATTTCGTGTTTTGACTCGATTTAAAGACTAATACTATGATTTTATCACCTTGATAGATATACGCCATCTTGGCTTCACTTTTCTCATTGGCCGAACCGCCGAATGACTGGAGTTCTTGCTCCAGATATTTAGCACTAAAACCGGCCCTAAAACCGTGTATATTTATTTGTTACTGTATAGATCCTTCCCACGTTGACTGCAATCCTCCACAGCATCATGTAAGTGTTTCTTACGCTCATTTAGCAATTTTGACTGCAACTTACTGTACAATACAATTTACAATACATAACAAAGCATATAATATTAAACATGAATGGAAATACAAATCATTGGCGAGATGGATGGATGGATCAACTTTATTTAAAAACACACTAATCTTTTCAACAAAATTAATGCTGGTTTCCAAAAGAGGTGTGTATTACTATGATAGAATAAATCCCTCCCCCCATTAATTATCTACGATGTATAATATGAATTTGTTTACTAATAAAGAAATCTAAGAAATTACTACTATAATTTAAGCATGATTATTGCTAAATGAAAAGGTCGAGAGAAACTTGGTCCTTGCTCATCGCTACTGTACATTCTATGGTTACTATAAGTCTCCACAGTACACAATTGCCTATAGCAAATTGAGATTACGAATATTGCCTCGGGCTACAGTGAATAGACTGTCGTTATACAGTACATTTTATGGCGAAGAACTAGGAATTGAATACAAATCATATCACGGAGAACCGTGTATACTACGCGGACTCGCCCTTAATGTTACTCTTTTGATTTTTACCATGAATTTATTCTTTGGTAAAACGCAAGGCTCGTTGTCAAGGGAAAACTTGTGAATTTTTGCCGTACACACGAATAAATAAAACTTGTCAACGAAAACTTGCTTGTCGGTATACGGTACTTGGGTTTGAACTACTGTACATACTACATAGTATTCGGTATTTTTTTGCCGGTCAGAAACAAGACCAAATTGCTAACTGTGTTGACACCCAAGCTGAAATATATACTTGCGATTGTTATACCGGTACATTTACCATTCACCATTCATTTTAAGGTAAAGCCTAGAGCTGCGTCTAGAACATTAAATGGAGAAGAATCAGTAAGTAGTATACATATTTTTATTTTCTCTCGTGCGTAACTCCAGGTCCGTTACTCCGAGTCCGTACTCCGGGTTCGTAACGTAAATGCATGGAGTCTCCTGATTGACTGATGAGAGATCTGTATCGCACGATATCGTTCATTCGTTGGGAAGATAGCTTCGACGTTTTTAATTTACCCACAATTAACCTGCTAACCATCTTTGGAACAACCTGCTCCTGATCTCAAATATATATCGCAATCGTGGAATTTTTTGGAACTTCCTGTAACTCTTAAGCCGGTTTTCCACTTCGCCCGTATCGTACCGAAACGTACTGGTGAGCATGCGCAGATTGAAAAGAGGTTTATAAATCCACGTACTTCCGGGTGTATTCGCGTGTCAAAATAAAAATTTCGTCGCAAGTCAACTTTTGGCGTACTACGGAAGTACTAACCAATCAACATTCACGAAATTTTGAAATTTAAAAACGTTTTTGATACGTTTCGGTACGGTACGCTTGAAGTGGAAAACCGGCTTTACATCCAGCAAAAAATAAATACGTTATTTACCGTTAAGTTTGGACGGCAGACTCGGCTCTTGATTTTTCTGGATTTTTCTTATATGCAATTGGTAAAATTCACTTTCCCTTCCAGGATTCAGATAGTACAAGTCTTTTAAACAACTATACTACACATAATGGGGTAAGTCCAGATCTTTTTCACTGTAGCCATACTTATTTCCTGCATGCCAGTGGATAAAAGAATTAAGACGTTGGCTCATAAATTACCCAAGAGTTTTCCTAACGAGAAAATAGCAATTAAGTTAAGGTACGTTTACACACAACGATTAATCGGGCCGATTCAGCTTTAATTAAATGATATTTCAAACATTCGCTGTCAACGTCATCTGACGAGATCGTCAACTGACCATAGAGATTATAAATAACACTAGAGGAGGCATCGAGGATAAGATTTGGGAACGCAGCTAATGGGGGGCGAATTTAGGTCCCGGATATAAAATCATGCTCTCATTGGCTAAATTGAAACTCCTCACCAATGGGAACATGAGTACACATGAATTTGCCCCCATGAAATAGCCGTATTCCTTTTTTTTCCTGCTGTCAAGATTGCGATGCCTCCTGTAGTGTTATTTATAATCTTTATGCAACTGAAATCGGCCCGATTAATCGTTGTGTGTAAGCGTAGCTTAATAGTCACTTTCTGTAGCCCTAAGAGATAAGAACACAATGAGAACACTCGCAGCAATTTTTTACAGGTTAGCAAATGCAGATTTATAATATTGAAACTAGTTATAAAATGTATTTGATATAATGCCGAAAGGCGAAAAACGAAGATTAAAAACAGGAACATAATATTATTTTGTAGAAGAAATTAAAACCAAAAACAAGGTCAATTTATAATATTAATAATATATACATACTGTAGATGTGAAATTAAGATGCAAGCACTTGTTTTGTCTAAAAAGCCTTAAATATATAACATTTTCAGGTTTTCAGCAAACTATCAAGTTAAGAGTCTGCACATGCAGTAGTTGTCTATAATACGTTAAAACAGTTATTGCTCATATAGGACTCGAGTTCGTAGAATAACTGTCAAATATGATTAACCTCATTCATTATAGCTGATGAATAAATAGATATTGATTACTAATAAATTGATTGCTAATCTAACTATTTTACTAACCAAAACTACAGGGTTTAATTGACACAAGTGATCATACCACAACCCCATTGTATAGAGAAAGTATGCAAGATCCAAAGACTGCAGACTCAAATTTCAGGAGAGTACGTGATACAATATCTGTTTTTGAAATGTTCATGAATGCATGTATTTGTACAAGAAATGACACGGTTCGAGAATTATTAATATTATCAACTATATTTCGCCCTAGCCTACAGTGTCAATAAAATAACGGTTCATGATACGCCTGTCATGGTGTCAAATCCGAGTTCCATTTGTTACTTGTCATGCGCAATTACTGCATGACCGATCAAGTCAAAGAGCCCTTCCAAAATCAATCAAAACACAACCCAACAAAAGAATGTAAATCACATTCTACGCTATTATGCATACCTTACAGAATGAGGCCTATAGCTATTCAAAACCTCTTTTGCCATATTTAGTTTTATTTTCTCTCTAGTTTCCGAAATAAATGAATATTTTACTTCTATCACAGAGTAGATAATTACACCAGAAGCCTCACTTGAGTCGAAACCTTTGATGTTCTCGTCCGTAAAAAATTAACTTGCTCATGCCGTTCCTGGCTAGTACAACCGGTCGTTTTTATCAGGTTTTGGTAGGTACAAACTGCCGGTCGTACCCGCCAAGATGGCGCGAATTGACGAGGAATCGCTTGTAAAAACGCGGACAAATATTTGCTTGAGTGAGGCTTCTTGTGTAATTATCTATTCTGTGCTTCTATTTAGCAAATGCTGTGAAATAGTCTTAGGCTATATTTAACCTAGGATTAAGCGGCCCATTAACATGAACCCTAATGGCTAAACTAATTAAAGTAAATTTTGAACTATCTTGAAAACCTCCCTCTCATTCATGCTTTAATCATTGCCACACCTAAATGCATTGTTCATTCAAATAATAAAAAGCACTTTTTACGTGCTCCTCTCCGCAGCCTTGGACAATTGCGTGCAAAATGACCTGAGACAAATTTTAGAAGTTGGATTGCTCGCCAGAGTTTTGCATAAAATCATTGTTGACCCCAACTATTGTTATAAGTAATAGTTAAAACACAAGCAGGCGATCTTTACTTGATATATACTCGAGCCGAAGGCGAGGGTTTGTATGTCAGATAAAGATCGGATGCGAATGTTTTAACGTACTTAAAAAACGACCCATCTTATGAGTTTATTGGCGAAGTAATTTTAAAAATAAGCCGAGAAAATCAAAGCTGAAGTTTATGTAAATCAGGACAAGTCTTTATCCGATTGACAAACATCGATTAAACATTTCTTCTGAATTTTCTTCATGAATTATTAATGAGTATTTTAATCATAGACAGTTATAATTGGTTATGGTAATGTTATAATATGAAAGCACCAATTAGGTAAACAATATTGAACGGGGAAGTGGGATTGGATGATTTAGCGATAAATGTTTGTGACCATTTTTTATTTTATTAACATTAGCCAACAAAACATGTGCAGTATCTCAACCGTTTTGTACGCAATTGTAGAACGTCATCTAGGTATTTCATGTCTTGCTGTTTAGGGCGGTCCACATCAAGGAAGAAAAAAAGGACAACATGGAGCAGACTCGAAAGCTGTTTCATTTTTTGGTGCATTTCTTTTACCCGTATGTAGAACATTTTAACTAATTCTTGTTTTTCATCGTCCTGTGTGCATGGTCAAGGAATTGCAATTCTCGTTCTTGTTTGACCACCAAATCTTGTTTTAACACTTCTCGGTCAACCCTCGTTTAGTATTTAAAACAAGGCACCCAGTGCCTTGTCATCCTCTAGTGACTTTCTGTTATGTGGTTGGCGCAAGTCTTTCCAGTTTCAAATTGGTTACAAAAGAATTTTGCAGTTAAACGCCCGTTCAAAGCCAATTACATGTTCATTCAACATCATCCAAGTGTCCAACATGTTTGTCTCGTTTGAACACTATCAGGTTTGGCTTTGTTTGAAGGCTGCTTTCCAAATAAGCGTTTTTCATACATGCGTACACGCACTAGTCTAGGACCTGTATATGAGTTTGTATGCGATTCATTTAGGACAGGTAATCTCAACTGTTTTAGGGTAAAATGACCATGGCGGTCAACATGGCATATGTGCGAAAACCTGAATTCGGGACGAAAGTCCTGAAAATGACCCCGCCCTGAAACGGCAGTGTCGACATAGCTCTAACTTCCAAAAAGGAAAAGCGATAGCCTTTCTGAAGTGCTTATACTGTTTAGAAGGGTTGCTTTTAGGGGTGGTCATTGGAAGGAAAAATTTGTCTAAGTATAATATTTTACCAGAAAATGACTATGCACCACCCCAGGTAAATTGCTGATTATGCACAAAATAACTAATATGCCTGGCAGAAATTAAATATTCTTATTTCCTAAAAAAAATTATTATGGGGTGAAAAACTATGCTTAATTTAATATAAATATTGTTGATTTCGTAAGGATTGTCATTGTTTTCTTTAAATATAATACATTTTATTTCACTTACCCCCCACGAAAACACGATTTCAGCCATATCTTGCCGTCTTGTTTGCTTTTTATCGCGGAATCTCGCAAATATCATCCAGTTATTGTACTTTTTCATAATTATAAATGGCTGAAGAAGATTTCAAAGAAGGTTTCATCCACTTTTGTAACAGTGCAGTGTATTTTATCTTCGATATTGTGTCCTTCGATATTTCGTCAAATTGCCGCCATTTTAATGGCTCGCCGCTTCTCTGCCCGATAAATGCCACTTCTTCGTTTTCATATGTATTTAGCTTACATTATCCAAGAGTACTTCATCGTAGAATAGTACCAATCCAAAAATTGAAAATATTATTGGTACTTGGGAGGAAAAAACCTCCCATAATAGTTGTCCTGTTTGAATTCAAAAGAAATAATTTAAAAGTCACGCGCAAGTTCGCGAAGACACCTCGTGGGTTACATAACAAGGGGGAGTGAATATTTTCACGAAACGTTTGTTCGCCACCACAGGCCACAGCAACCTAACTAAGTACATTATATTTATTGTATATTTGTGATTTATGATAAAAGCAATAAATATTTGCGTATCAATTATAAAAATACAAAAATATAATACATTTAGTTAGGTTGCTGTGGTGGCGAACAAACGTTTCGTGAAAATATTCACCCCCCTGTCATGTAGTACACGAGGTGTTTTCGCGAACTTGCGCGTGACTTTTAAATTATTTCTTTTGAATTCAAACAGGACAACTATTATGGGAGGTTTTTACCTCCCAAGTACCAATAATATTTTCAATTTTTGGATTGGTACTATTCTACAAGGAAGTACTCTTGGATAATCCAGATGATCTTGATGCGCGGAAAAGTACTGGCACTAGTTGTCAAATAGAAATCCATTTTGTGATTAAAACAACTGAATATCTCCCGTAATATACTTTATTTCGATTCCATATTTTTGTCAGAGCTATAGTTCTCATAACCAAACATAATTACAAAATTTCAACTAGTTTCATAAAGAATAACGAAAGATATAATTGACTGAATACATCAAAATGGATTTCTATTCGGACAACCCTTTCTGAGCGCTGATTGGCTAAAATACGAACACGAGATCACCTGGAATGTAATCTAAATACATATGAAAACGAAGAAGTGGCATTTATTGGGCAGAGAAGCGGCGAGCCATTAAAATGGCGGCAATTTGACGAAATATCGAAGGACACAATATCGAAGATAAAATACACTGCACTGTTTCAAAAGTGGATGAAACCTTCTTTGAAATCTTCTTCAGCCATTTATAATTATGTAAAAGTACAATAACTGGATGATATTTGCGAGATTCGGCGATAAAAAGCAAACAAGACGGCAAAATATGGCTGAAATCGTGTTTTCGTGGGGGTAAGTGAAATAAAATGTATTATATTTAAAGAAAACAATGACAATCCTTATGAAATCAACAATATTTATATTAAATTAAGCATAGTTTTTCACCCCATAATAATTTTTTTAGGAAATAAGAATATTTAATTTCTGCCAGGCATATTAGTTATTTTGTGCATAATCAGCAATTTACCTGGGGTGGTGCATAGTCATTTTCTGGTAAAATATTATACTTAGACAAATTTTTCCTTCCAATGACCACCCCTAAAAGCAACCCTTCTAAACACTATAAGCACTTCAGAAAGGCTATCGCTTTTCCTTTTTGGAAGTTAGAGCTATGTCGACACTGCCGTTTCAGGGCGGGGTCATTTTCAGGACGTTCGTCCCGGATTCAGGTTTTCGCACATATGCCATGTTGACCGCCATGGTAATTTTACCCTAAAACAGTTGAGATTACCTGTCCTAAATGAATCGTATACAAACTCATATACAGGTCCTAGACTAATGTTCATTGTTCAAGCTCAAACATTGTTTTGAATTATTCTCGGAATTATTCTATGAGACGGATAATTTGCAGAACTCTCTCCCCGCAAATTTGCTACATATAATTTTATTGGATTTTATTGTACTGCGTTCTTGATCATCCTTATATGAAAAGCGCATTATAAACTATTAAATTATATAAGATTAGGACCATTCCTATAAACGATTTAGAGATATCGACTAAACACCTATTTCTTTAATAATAATTAATTTTTTTAAGGTGCTAAAAAGGCTTTGGACACAAGCCCGCATTCTCTCGATGGATCTACACTAACAACACGACAGAAGAAAGTGGAAAATTTTGCAAATGATAAAGTGTTCGTTGAAGGCATTTCCATAAAAACGTCGAAAGATTCTCTTAAGTTCTATATGGAACGAATAAGCGGCTCAGACGTGAAAGACATCACCTATGATCATGCGAACAGTGAGAGTAGAAATGCAATTGTAACATTTCACAGCTCAATAGGTGAGTTGAGAACTACATTGTTGCTACCGCAGCTCTGGTAGAACTGTTTGGAAATGATAGACCAACCCATGCTGTACATATATATTGAGTTTAGTAATTAGTAAAGTATCACTGAAAATAACCGAGTAAGGGCTGTGTGGAATTGTTGGTGCAGTGCAAGGCTAACCATTTTAAACAAAGTTTATAGTACCGGGTCACATCGCTAGAAATCGTGGACATTTGAATCCCGAAACATCCCTAACGTCTATACCTCTTATTACCCCTTTCGATCCCAGAAATTTCTTATTCTAAATATAACTAAAAGGATTACAAAAAAATCACAAAATAAAATGTAAACATCCTAAATGGATTACAAAATGTAAACAAACAAAAATAGAAGA
Organism: Paramuricea clavata; assembly: GCA_902702795.2. Lineage (NCBI taxonomy): Eukaryota > Metazoa > Cnidaria > Anthozoa > Malacalcyonacea > Plexauridae > Paramuricea > Paramuricea clavata. The sequence goes on along the minus strand of CACRXK020002981.1, from coordinate 16,798 downwards.
AAAGAGCTTTCAAACCAGACACAGTACCAAAATGCGGTGCCCGCCTACAAATAAAACTCATTGGCGTTTCCGCGCCTGCATGTACAAGTAAAGTTATATTTAGCACGCTACACATTCTCCTGTCGGCCGCCAGTTGGTCCGTACGTTAGGATCAAAACTGCGTTTTAAAACCTTCAAAATATAATATTTTGGGCTGTAACTACAAACAAAATAAAGAGAAAAGTGAGACAAATCGACTGGTAAACGGACGAAAAAGAGAAAACCAACAATACGAAAGTTATCAAGGTCAAATGTATTGCATTTTTAATTAGTTTAATAATTTTGAGCGACTTGTAAACAATACTGCAATTTCGCTTGTCTTTCAAAGGCCATAAATCGCTAGAATACTGTAGTTTAGTAATACATTTGACATCTGTGAGTATAATTTCTTACACTGAATCGAACGGTGGTATTCTTGTCCTTATTGGGCGTATAAAACCAGAGATAAGACGCAGCAAAAAGTCAATCGTGAGAGTTCGAGTTGTAATTCGAAGAAAACTTTCCTCGAAAAAAGGAATTCGGAAAACGTGAAGGATTATTTTGAGCGGCTTTTGTCTTTCAAAGGCGACAAATAGCTAGAATAGAAGTCAATTTTGAAATCAATTTTCCATCCGTAAACATAACTTTTCACGCTGATTCGAACAGTGGTATTTTTGTCCATAAAACCAGAGATAAA
>CACRXK020002981.1:0-14118 GCA_902702795.2 Paramuricea clavata | reverse complement strand
GTTCGAGTTGTAATTCGAAGAAAACTTTCCTCGAAAAAAGGAATTCGGAAAACGTGAAGGATTATTTTGAGCGGCTTTTGTCTTTCAAAGGCGACAAATAGCTAGAATAGAAGTCAATTTTGAAATCAATTTTCCATCCGTAAACATAACTTTTCACGCTGATTCGAACAGTGGTATTTTTGTCCATAAAACCAGAGATAAAGCTGAGCAAACAGTCGATCATTATGAGAGTACACGATTAATAATTAATAAATTCCGAGCACGTGCAAGGAATTTTTGGTAGGCGATTAAGGAAACGTATTGATGCGAACAAACTAACAAACGGACAAACTAACAAACAAACTCACAGGCAGAATATAATGCGGTGCCAAACGCAATTATATATTTTGGGCCTTTTTTGCCTAAAAAGTCATCGCCAAACTGCGAAATATTAGAACCTGATGATTTTGTCTAATAAACGAACCTCCGATTTTATGCAAACTTGGAATGAAACAAATAGTCATTGACACCACTGTTCATCGATCATTAATTAAGTAGTAAGACTTTGTACAAGGTGGATTATTGTCGTTTCGGTAAATTAGTTGCAAATCCTGCCCGAATATTTACTGCATTGTTGCCCAGTTTTAAGTGTCGTTTTATTATTGGTTTTAGTTTTCTTTCTTATTTCCTTGATTAGTTCACGTAATTTTGTTTCCACACTGTACAATTTTAATTCGGTATGATTCTTAAAATATGTTTTATGTAAAAATTGGATAACCATCTGCATTCCTGACAAAAATTGAATATCATGCATGAACATGGGGACTGGGGCGAGAATGCACGCTGCATTCCAAACGTCCGCGATTTCTAGCGATGAAGAGAGGTTGAAAACAAATCGATGCTGAGGAGCTACAACGCCTGACCAGTTAATCATAAGGAAATTATCTGCCGTTAAACTGTAAATATAATGGGACGCATGACGGTGTATTGACAATTAACGAGAGGTATGGGCACATAACTTTATTAACCCACAATAATGTGCAATACTGTCCTTATTAACAAGAATAACAACGGATATACGAATCTAAAAGGTGAGAATACCCTTAAAATATACTCCAGCACTATTTCACCAATATTATTCCAACGGCCACGAAAACCTAAAAAATGTCGAGGCAACAAATGTTTCAGCAATGATATTTTAAGTAGCAAGTCATTACGATCAGTATGGAAAGAATGTAATGATTACTTATTGTGGTGTATACCAGATATGAACGCTATAACAGTAAACAAAATGCCATCAATTTAACAGGAAAATCGCTATTTATCGCTTTTAAAATCACGTCATTTAACTTTCCACATTTTTTGTTAGCATATACTGTAGTTAAATAAAGTTAAGTTCGCACCCGCAAGATTTAGCAACGAGACCGTGGTTGCTTTATTCTAGACAACGCCTGGATGGGGTGTCGGTCGGATTGAGTACCAAAACCATAAAGAAAAACTTTTATTTCAGATTTCGACAAGATACAGGAAGGTTTCAGAAAGAAGCCAACGTTAGAAGAAAAACATATATCAATCAAGACAGTTCCTGTGTGTAAAACAATCTTAGTGAAAAACTTACCAACTACAGCGACTTACGACTCCGTGTTCTACAAATTTGAAAACAAACGAGCTGGTGGTGGCGAGATTCAGACAGTCAATTTAGACCTGGAGAAAAGAATAGCATTGGTTGAATTTAAAGATACAAATGGTCAGTCCTAAATTGTTTACTGTAGAATACCAGTAAAGGTCGTCGATAAATTATCACTCCCACTGTATTTAGTCTCCATGGAAGTCCAATAAGAGTCATTTCTCAATGTTACGATATAGGATGAAAATGTACCTGAAGACACCTGTTTGACACATAGTCAAATCACGACCGCACCCAAAACGACTCTTTACAGGTGGTTTCGAATCTTTCGAATGTGTACGCGTTGAGCATCGTTTTATTTTGCTCTATAACAAAATTATGCTTGAGTCACGAATTATTGTTTTCGGGCCTTTGGCAGGTCCCTTCCCTAAAATTTCTATCATTTTCCTATTGTCAGGAGGCATATGGTGTCTCCAAAGAAAGTACATGTGCAGATAACATGAAACTTTAGATAGCAGAAAATTGCACAAGCAGTTATCAAACTCATGTCACAGAAGTGGTAAAAGACATGTGTTGAACGGTATCCTTTTAAGTTTTTGGCCAGGAGTGGGTATTAATTTTTTTATTGATCCAATAAATAAGAAACGTTGCCGATTATATCCTGAATTAATTCAAGTACACATGTTCAGTTAAATTGGCCTTTAACATGAGTTGACATGTCTAGGACGAGCGAATGTGTGAAGACTCCTTTCGTCTGAGACAAAATTGTAAACAAACAACTGCATTTAAATTTCGGTCAGAGAGATGAAAGGCGCATGTGCCAACAACCACCAACAAACCGTGCAGCAGAAACACACTAAAGTAGATATATTATCTTATACTTTATAGTTATAGACCAAGTTCTTTCAGTAAAACAAACACTGGACAACACCACCCCATTCGTGGAACGTTATCACCCAATCCTTGGCAGCTTAGCTGACTTACAGTCAACAGAACAAGAAATATCAGAACCAACACGCCGTGAAGTACCTACAGCAAAACCAAGACACCCAAAAGCAGCAGGTTTCACAGAAGATATCGATCGTGATCTTTATTTCTATCTCAAAGATAACCTTAATCCTACCCAGTTGAGCCTCGCTTTAAAAGACCCACAACCGGACATTGAAGTAAAAAAGGAATCGGTGCATTTCACATTTTCCACCCAAGTTGCAAAAGAGCACTTCCTTGACTATTTAAAAGGTTTTAAATGTAAAATAATCCCTGTTAACCCGGTTTTAACAAACCAAGGATTAAGTGAAGAAATTGAGGAGATTATCTCTGTGTTTAGTTTAGTCAAATCAGTCTCTTTTATAAAAAGGTATAACGAGGGTTTCATCAAGCTTGTTGGAAGAGCTGTGCCAACATTTGACCGTGCGATCGACGAAGTGAAAAAATGTATTGATAAAGTCGAAGAGAGAACCAATCAACGCAAAGATGTATTAGAAATATTACCCGTCCATCTTAAATTGCTTCAAAGGTCACCAAGATTTCAAAGGCAAGCAATGCGCTAACTGCTTTTGGTCTTTTAGAGTTGTGTAATCCAATTGAATGTTGATATTTCTGTGTGCTATTTTCTATTATTTTCAGGCTTGAAACGTCCTTAAAGCGAGGCGGTTGTGAAATTCAACTGGACGATACAAAAGGAAGAATAATCGTGAAAGGCTCACAAACACAAATACAGAAGCTTAAAAATGAAACACAAGATATCATTGGCCACTTTGGCGAACGTTTATTGAAGCAAAGCAAATTTTCCTTACTGAAAATACCCAAAGGCCTTTCTCATGTGAAGACATTGTTTCCTACGGAAAATTTGATCGTCGAGGTTTTAATTAATGACCAAGGAAATGTGATGTTGTATGGTATGGATCAAACACAAGTTCAACAAGCGTACAACATGATAGAGAACGCTATCGGTGAAATGAAGTTGCCTCAGAGTAAGTCAGGAATAATGTTATAGCTTCTTCTTCGAATATAGCTTTTTTGGTTGTGAGCACGGTGGCTCTTTACAGTCGAAATCCTGGAAAACTTTGTTTTTCTGGTTTGCACAGCTTTGGGGAACATGGCTAGAAAATATTACCTCGAAATATTTTTAAATATTCTCTGCAGGTAGTTCAAACAAATCACGGTCGCCTATGTATTCAAATTTGCTCCTTTTTATAGGATTGAAAACAAAAGTATCTCAAGATGCTTTGTTGAACGAGTTAGGAGCATCCATTCCCTTCATATTGCAAACAGAAGAAGGAGAACCTCGCATTGTATGTTTCAAGAAGAACTTGAGAAACCTGAGTGGCAAAATGGACGATTTTCTGGAGCGAAAGAAGACAGTCGATAAGCGTGTTCCTCTTAGCAAGATCGTCCTACGCTACCTCGATCTACACGGAGGAAATCTTTTCGACGGTTTGCGTATGTCATCACCTGGGTCGAACATTGTGATTGGTAGCGATGCCTTGGTCGTGTCGGGTGAAAGGCCATTGGTTGATAATTGTTGTACTAGCATACAACAGTTTACTAGAGGTATGTAATTTATTCTCTTTCGTTTTCTATTGGCATGGATGTTCTCCCTATAAAGGTCTTGTAAGATTAGCCAGTTTTATTGCAGAAGGAAAACTAAACTAAACTAAACTAAACTAAACTAAACTAAACTAAACTAAACTAAACTAAACTAAACTGTTATCTTTTCTGGATAGCTCTGTCAGTTCTGAACTGTTCTTTCTACGGGTAATTACATATTATTATTGTAGTGTTTTGACTGTTATCACAAGAGGATAATTGTAGTTCTACAGAAAAGCTCAATCACTTATAAAATTTCTCCTTAAAGGTTCTGCCATTCATAATTGGTCAAGTGTTAAATGAAGTCAAACTAGCCGGCAAAACCAATGGGATGTGCATGATAGAGTTACGACTGAGCCGAGGATGGAAAGCGAAAGGCACATGACATGAATTAAAAAATATTTGAAAAATATATTGAAAAAATAAAAATTGTTGCGATGCCTGCGGTGAAGGTTTTACGCGCTGTAACAACTTTTGTTTGATCAAATATAGGTTTGAAATTCCACAGCATGAATTATGGTACGCCCGAGACTGCAGCAGGTATAAAGAGAAGGGGGCCAATGCAATTATACAAATTATCGAAAGAAAATATCAATGTGCTGTCATGGTTACAACCAAGGAAGAAACTGACAGGCGTAGCTCATTCAGAGCGCCAACTACAAGTCCTGTGCATACAATGCAATGTCGATATATTTATCCCAGTGGTAAGATCATAAAAATACACCAAGGTGATATTCTGAACCATGCAGTAGACTATCTGGTTAATCCAGCGAATGAAGAAATGAAGCATTCTGGTGGACTTGCTAAAGCTATAGTTGACAAAGGAGGGAAACAAATTCAAGAAGACTGTTCACGTGCTCTACAAGACCATGGGAGGGTTAAGTTAATGCCTGGAGAAGTTGTCACTACAGACGGTGGCAGCTTGATGTGTAAGAAGGTACTTCATGTAGTGGTGCCAAATTATCGTCCTACCCCCGATGGTGATGAACATGAAACAAGAGAAGAAATGTATTTAAGGTAGGTAAATAACCATCTAGCATGGGTTATGGTAATACTGTTGATGATGATGATGACAATGGTGGAAAAGAAAGTATGGAGTTATGGAATTGTTTTGCTGATGATAGTTTTGGTGGCAATGATAATGGTGGTGATGATAATGGTGGTGATGATGCTGATGGTAGTCATGGTGGTGGTGATAGTGATGGTGAAAGTTGTAGTGATAACTAAACCAAATAACGGCTTCTTTTACAGGCACTGTTGTACTACTGTGTTGGGGAATGCAACAGACGGACAAACGATAGCCATCCCAGCTTTAGGCACGGGAAGTTATAGAGTCCCTCGCGATGTCAGTGCAAAAAGTTTAGTAAGAGCAGCAAATGAATTTTTACAAGGAAATCCAACCCATGCTTTGAGAGAAGTTCATTTTGTCGACAACAACTCCGCAGCTGTCGAAGCCTTGATGAAAGAAATGACGACAAGATTTGGACATGATCCAAACTTCCAAATCAATGAGCTGGTTCGTGATAGGTGGAGATCTTACCTAGGCGCAGCAAATGATACTTCGTCGTCGGCTTCTGTGGTGTCTAGTAGAGATATGGCATTTAAAACCCCTGAAGGAATGGAAATCAAACTGACGGTTGGAAATATCGCAAAATCCACGGTAAGAGATCCTAGCCATGTTTCTCAAGAATGGACAAATATTAAAAGAAGAAACATTGTCTTTCAAACATGTTTCCAAAGGTGGGAAAACCAAGAAACTTTGTTTCCTAAACATTTTTCCCGAAGGCAAACCAAGTAACATTGTTTCCTAGCCATGTTCTCAAAAGTGGACAAACCAGGAAACATTGTTTCATAGCCATATTTTCCAAAGATGGGCACAATTTAGGAAGCATTGTTTCCTATTCATGTTTCCCGATAGTGGGCAAATGAAGAAACGTTGTTTCTCATAGGTGGGCAAATTAGGAAACAAGATTAGAGCTTGTTTTTGCCTTCACATGTTGTTTTAACGTTGCAGACAGATGTCATTGTCAACACGGTTGCGAATGATCTGAACCTCACGAGAAACCCTTGTTCTAGAGCGATTTTGCAGGAAGCTGGAAGTGAAATCACAACCTTCTGCGAGAGATGGGTTAACAACAATGGCCAGCTACAAGGAGGACATTTTGCGACCACAGATGGCGCCAAATTGAAATGCAAGAAGGTGTTTCACGTTTGCTGCCCGAAATGGACACCTAGTGATGGAGAAAAGGTAACTGGACAATTAAAAAAGTGGTGATAATACTAAATAAGATGATGGTTGTAGTTTTTATATCGATGGCACTAGGGCGTTTACCAGTTGGTGTGTATACCTGTATAATGCTAGTTTGCTGGATTGATGCAACCCACTAATGCAACTTCGTTCCCAGGCTTTTCCCTCTTGAGGAGAAAAAACGTCGTGGTTGGTGGTGAATATGGTGGCAGGTTGTTGGAATGATGGTGCCGTTAGGATGATGGTTATCGTTGTTAATAATGGCAACGCAGACAAGGTATGAGATATGGAACCTATTTTGTTGATGGTGGCAATGGGAGTGGTGGCAATGTTGACAGTGGTAACGTGATGGTTGTAGCTGTATTAACAGCAGTGATAAGTCATTCAGAAACCTACACTTAGTTTTCGTATTGCTTTTCTATAGATACTCCGGCAGTTGGCACAAGAACTATTAGCCCAAGTCCAAACCCTTTTCCTGACCACGATTTCGATTCCTGCACTTGGCACGGGAAATTTGAACTTCCCCGAAGCATTAGTTGCCAAAGTCTTGTTCGAAGAAGGCATAAAATTCAGTTCAAAACAAAGCTCTTCGTTCAAAATCAGGCTGTACAATATAGTTGTTTACAGCGGCAATACGAAGGCGGTGGATATCTTTAAAGAGCAATTCCAAATTTATTCAGGCAAAAAAATCGAAACTTTGTCCAATGTCCCCAAAACCAAACGAATGAAATCCATCCTGTTTGGCACGCGAAAATCTCCAGCCAAAGAGGAGAGTTCTGACGATGAGACTCATGGAGTGAATGTTGAGATTGTTCAAGGAAATATTGTTCACGAATCGACGGATGCTATTGGATTTCTAGTTATAGGGGAAATCACCCAAGGTAAAATATAATATACGGCATTAGTGACCGTGTAGTGTTAGATATACAAATACAAGTCGATCTGGTATGAAAATGTTCGTGTTATTCAACCTATAGAGGCCCTGGGGACGAGATTACTTAAAGACTGTAAACGACAAGATTTGGTGAGAAAAATGAACTTAAAGTTGTATCAGAACAAGTTGTATCAGATATACAAGCTCCTACACGGCTATGATTTATTTTGTCTTTTCACAAAGTTTGAAAACCGTCAGAATTGAGGTCGGCAACAAAATGCCAACCTAAATCTGACCTAGGTCGTCGGCACATCTCGGCATTTTTTAAAATCTGTTTCCATGTCTTGGAGCACTAGTAATCGCGTATTTACAAATCATTGAAATCGGAACATAAAGCATGCCATTTTCCGCGGAAACGCGAATTACAGTAACACGACGGCTTTTCTTTTGGAGTCTTACCTAAATTATATATAGAATACCCGTCAATTTTTAACCTTACACCAAAGTGTGTTTAGTTAATCGAACTACGAATCGAATTCTATGATCGCTGACTTTTTAACAGCAATCAGCAACAAACAATTCTTACTTTGGCTGAATTAAGGTCGCCGACCTGGGAGGTTAATAGGTCGGCACTTAGGTCGGCATTGCCGAATGCCGACCTCGTTTTCGAGGGCTGCTGCTCGTTTTCGAGGGCTGCAATGAACATTACATGAATATAAATACGAACAATCGTCATGTTTCCATTTACTACCAGCGTTATAATTTCATGTCTTCTACACACTAATATGCAAATGAAAGAAAATAAATAACACTGACATTGCTTTTGGGGGCCTGAGGCGAGCTGTCTGTAGTCCAATTCTTCTCAGTTTGTTAACCCTTAATGGTTTTATTGAGGAAGGGAAAATTAGTTATATTTTCCAGGAGTTTGAGGATTCAAATATGACTTGAAAAACTCCTCAATAATTCATGAAGACAAAGTAATTCATAACACAAAGAAAAATCATAAGCGTGTCGTATCTTTAATTATATGTGATAGAGATTTCCCTTGATTTACATAAACTTTAACTTTGATTTTCTCGACTTACACAACGTATTTTTTGAAATTACTTCGCCAATGAACTTACTATAGATCGATCGTTTTTGAAGCAATTTAAAACATGAAGTACATGAATAACAGTTTCCGTCTTGCTTTAAGGCTATTTTCGATGCTAAATTCGACTTTGGTATTTGGCTTCTCTATCGCTTTACATAGCTGTCGTGTTGTGGCTCGAATTCACCTTCTTTTGGACATGTCCTAAAATAGTTTCCCTGGATAACTTCCCCTACTTCGTATAGGCCTACCTCAAAGTCAAACTTTACATGAACCGATCCTAATTTCAACAGATAAGTTGTTATATGCTCCAGCTAAAATTTAGTGTATATGGGGCATGAAAATAGGCTCTTTGCAGTTAACTGAAAATAGTTGAGAACTTTACCCAGCAGTGTTTCAATTTCCAATAAAATTGTTTGTGCATGCACTGTCCTTACAGGCCACCCGACTCGACCCTCCAATTAATCGTTAACTTTTTAATATTTTTAAGGTGGCCAAATTGGACAAGCACTCCTTGATGCCGGGGGTGCAAGTTTAAAACAAGAGTACAGCAAGTTAAACAACATCGAAGCACAATCTGTAGTTATGACTGCTGCAGGAACCTTAAAAGCCCGCAATTTGTTACATATGGTAACAAAACGAAACGCGCCAAAAGATAAGTCCTTACTTCAAAAGGTTGTTACGAAGTGCCTAGACCACGCTGATTCGTGCGGGTTTACCTCACTGTCCCTGCCCGCAGTGGGCACAGGAGATCTAAAGAAAGATGCCGAACAATCTGCAGAGATTTTATACAATTGTATCAAGAAGTTCCGTAAGGGAGATGTAAAGTCGTTGAAGCTTATTCGTATAGTGATCTTGAAACAAGCCGTTTACACGGATTTTAGCGAGGCCTATACACGCAAAGACCCCACTCCGTCAACAAATTCCAGAGGTAAAACTATACCACTGATCTTTATTTATACTGGACAGAACTATCACTTTATTATGTTCTCCCTGGAGGTCCAGTATTGGTCATTACTTGTTGAACCAGAACATACAGGAGGAAACCTAACTAAACTTTAGCTTTATATCTACAGTTCTAAATTGTTCTATACCTATAGATGTCAAGTTAAGGGACACGACCCAAATAGTACTCAGAAAAAACCTACGGATTGAGTGAACTCAAACTACATTCTCTCTCTCACATCCAACTGAGGAAAAATTATATTAAGACAACTATACCTACTACAGTAATCATACTCCCGTCACAACAGAAAGCGCTCATATTCTAATGCCCTTATTAACAGGTACGCGAAGAACAAGGCAGCGAATTACACTGGAAATTGTAGCAGAGAGTTCAAGTGATATCACAAAGATTAAGGAAGAACTCAGACAGGTAGAAGCCGAACAAAGTCATTCAGAGACCATTGAAGTCCGACATAAGCTTGATGACAGACAACTCGCTGAAATACTTGAAGTGCAAGACCGTCATGGTGTCCGCATCGAATGCGAGCCTGCAATTGGGTTCATCAGAATCAGTGGGCTTGCCAAAAACGTATCAAATGGATCGGGGGAAATTCATCGAATTATCTACGCATGGGAGCAAGATAAGCACCACACAGATGCAACCGTTCGCGAGGTTTGTAATTTATTTTATTAATTTTCCCAGAGTCACAGAGATGCCAAATGAATGCAACCGTTCGCGAGGTTTTTTAAATGTATTTTTATTTACTTAAATAATGTTCCCATATTCAGATTACTTTTTTCAATATAAGCCCTAGTGGAACAATCAGTCTATTTTCATTAATTACATAATCTGCTCAGAAAATACCCACATGTATGTATGTATGTATGTATGTTCAACATGTTGTTCTACCGAACGAGATGCCCAAAATGTCGAGTATATTTACCCATGCATACAACTAACATAGGCATCACCCGGAGAATATACTGTACGTGACTCAGTAGTACAGTGGTCAGAGCGCTGCACCGGAAAGGCAGGGCCGCAGAAATTATTCTTCCTGGAGAGGGTATAGTTACACCTTTTACAACATTCCCAGTTGAGTAAAAAATATGTCTAATTTTTGCTGGAAATAAAAACATACACTATGCTCGAAAAGGCGGCAAAACATTTGGTTATGACTGCATCTTGCCCGTTTCCACCACTTAGCTACTATCACTGAACCTCCTATTATATAATAGCACAATATGAAATCTAATATTGATTTTTTTAGATAATCTTAGTAAGAGAACTGCCTTTTTACAGGTTCAGTGGTTCTATTACGAGACGAATGTAAATGTCGTTATTCCTGAGAAATACCCAGACAACATGAGCGCCAAGATAGAGAGGACATACAAGAATGATCCATCAGGAAGTGTTGTAGTTGGTGAAGAGATAAAATATAAAATAGATTTCAAAACCATGACGGAGAGATGTCTGGATCCAAGCGAGAACGAAACAATGAAAGTGTATAGACGTCCTTGTGAAGGTAGGTCATAACCAGGTGATCTCGTGTTCGTATTTTAGCCAATCAGCGCTCAGAAAGGGTTGTCCGAATAGAAATCCATTTTGATGTATTCAGTCAATTATACCTTTCATTATTCTTTATGAAACTAGTTGAAATTTTGTAATTATGTTTGGTTATGAGAACTATAGCTCTGACAAAAATATGTAGTCGAAATAAAGTATATTACAGGAGATATTCAGTTGTTTTAATCATAAAATGGATTTCTATTTGATAACTAGTGCCAGTACTTTTCCGTGTATCAAGATCACCTGGAACTTGGGGAGTATTTCGAACACTCACCTGTGCCTTTATATACGTTCTGAACTCACAGAGGAACAGTAAGAGTCTTTTCAAATACCGAACACTTATCCCTCACATATGACTGAAGCAAAATAATATTCGGACAACTGCACTGATATATGACAGAACAGGATTACTTCTATTGCACTTCTGACCCATGCAATAGCCTTGTTTTCGCATGTTTGCCTGTTTTGAGGGTGGGAAAGGGAATTTTCGTGAGCCGTGAATGGTCAATATTTGTTCGCGTGAGATGTGAAATGCTTGATTTTAGTGCCGTGAAATGTGATTTGTTCTACAGCAGTAAGGCCTGATTGTTGATAATAATGGTCCGTGAAATGAGAATTAAGGATGCCTGTTTCGTGAACTGTGATTATTAAAGTGATTATTATAGTACGCGATAATCAAATTTATATGATCTCACTCGATTGCACAAGAGTAAAAACTTCGGAGGCCTTTCGCGAGGTTCCTGACGCTAAGGACAAGGTTCCTGGCGCTGAGGACAAGGTTCCTGGCGCTGAGGACAAGGTTCCTGGCGCTGAGGACAAGGTTCCTGGCGCTGAGGACAAGGTTCCTGACACTCAGGACAAGGTTCCTGGCACTGAGGACAAGGTTCCGGGCGGTGAGGACAAGGTTCCTGACGCTGAGGACAAGGTACCTGGCGGTGAGGACAAGGTTCCTGGCGCTGGGGACAAGGTTCCTGGCGGTGAGGACAAGGTTCCTGGCGGTGAGGACAAGGTTCCTGGCGGTGAGGACAAAGTTCCTGGCGGTGAGGACGTGGTTCCTGGCGGTGAGGACGAGGTCCCTGGCGGTGAGGACGAGGTTCCTGGCGGTGAGGACAAGGTTCCTGGCGGTGAGGACAAGGTTCCTGGCGGTGAGGACAAGGTTCCTGGCGGTGAGTGCAAGGTACCTGGCGGTGGGGACAAGGTTGCTGGCGGTGAGGACAAGGTTCCTGGCGGTGAGGACCAGGTTCCCGGCGGTGAGGACAAGGTTTCTGGCGGTGAGGACAAGGTTTCTGGCGGTGAGGACAAGTTTCCTGGCGCTGAGGACAAGATAAATTCCTGGCGCAGAGGACACGCACTCTTATATAAAAGCACCGCCTTTCGAACCTGACAGCCCGTTCGCAGGATACGCGCGGGATTTGAAATAGAGGGCGGCAACAATAAAAATACGTGACAAGGGATGAAACTCTTAAAATTTGTCGTATAATGAACGCCCCCGTCTTGAGTGGACCAATAATTATGCAATGAGTGTCGTGTCGAATAACGCCGTCACCCTTTGGGAATCAATGATATAAACAAGGAAACAAACTCGAATACAACTCGAGGTGAGAAGCCAATTTGTGTCGATCGTAACGATTTCAATGTTTAAACATATCATGTGGCCGAATTTCATGCTAAAATTCGTTTTAACAAGCACATACGGCTTCAAAATAAAACATCGCCGTATTGTAATTTCATCCCTTGTCACATTTCTTATTTCAGTGCGAAATAACGCGTGTATCCTGCGAACGGGCTGTCAGGTTCGAAAGGCGGTGCTTTTATATAAGCTAATAATAGATCTTAAATAAATAAACTGAAAAACATACAAGTACAAATCAACTTATATGTTGTTATTATATGTTCGACTATAGTAGTATTATTATTATATGACATATTAGTGCAATTTAGTGTTATAATTCAATTAAAAGGCAATATAAAGACACTAAAATAAATAAACATACAACACATACAACACTAACACAGATCAACGCTTGGGCTCCCTGTTCTATTACCATTATTTTATGAGAATCTAGTTTTCCGTGAAATTGCTTTTTTAAGACACGTGAATCGTGAAACGGCTTTTTTTTTCGTTGTGAAACGTGATCCATACCCCCCCCCCTTCCTACCCTCTTGCGACAGGTTAAAAACGTGACGGTTATGTTTTAATGGAACAGAAAAGCGATAGCGTTGGCAACAGTTTTGCGACAATCAGGAGGGGGCAAAGGTCCCCTCTGAGGGGGGGGGGGGACTGTGTTTGTCATTTTAAAACTGCCGCCAGCTGCTTGTACGATACCTGGGTACGAAATTAACTTGCGACAGTGTCATGACAGTTAATACAACCATGTGAAAACAAGCTTCAAAAAGCATTAATAATTCATGAGCAAAATACAAAGAAAAAACATAAGCGTGTCGTATCTTTATATGTGTTAGAGATTTCCTATGATTTACACAAACTTTAACGTTGATTTTCTCGACTTACACAACGTATAATTCCCCCCTTGGAAATTCCAGGCGGCAAGCAGGCTACAACTAAAACCTAATTCCTATTTTATTAATCAATGCGTGGGATCTTACATATATTTGCACACCTGTGCCTTCTAGTGAATGTAATACAAACATTTTAAATTAAACAATCTTTTCTAATGAGAACCATTTCTCCTATTTGCTTTGTCAAGTATTGTATTTCATCAATAGACTTTTCCCCTTTTAAGTGAAATTTTGATCTAGACAAGTCTGGACAAAAATTTCATCACCGTTTGAAAGAGCATCGCAAAATTAGTAATATCCCGAAGTTTCGTTGCAAAATGTTGTAAAATGCGGATAATATAGCCTTGCGAAGTTTGCCGTTTTTCAGTCATTTTGCATTACAAACGGGGAATTGATAATCAGATGATCAAACTGATTATCAAATTCCCATTTGTTAAATACAATTAAAATGACTGAAAAACGGCAAACTTCGCCAGGCTATATTATCCGCATTTTACAACATTTCGCAACGAAACTTCGGAATATTACTACTTTTGTGATGCTCTTTCAAGCTGTGATGAAATTTTTGTCCAGACTTGTCTAGATCAAAATTTCACTTAAAAGGGGAAAGGTCTATTGTCAGTTGTATAATTATAATTTCTGAAAACCTGATTCAACTACAACCAAGAAGAACTTGGGG
>CACRXK020002980.1:0-35630 GCA_902702795.2 Paramuricea clavata | reverse complement strand
TTTTGTTAGAGGCCAAGTCAAGTCAAGTCAAGTCACGAGTCATTCACTCTGAATTGCAAGTCAAATTAAGTCACAAGTCATTTTGTTAGAGGCCAAGTCAAGTCAAGTCAAGTCACGAGTCATTCACTCTGAATTGCAAGTCAAATTAAGTCACAAGTCATTTTGTTAGAGGCCAAGTCAAGTCAAGTCAAGTCACGAGTCATTCACTCTGAATTGCAAGTCAAATTAAGTCACAAGTCATTTTGTTAGAGGCCAAGTCAAGTCAAGTCAAGTCACGAGTCATTCACTCTGAATTGCAAGTCAAATTAAGTCACAAGTCATTTTGTTAGAGGCCAAGTCAAGTCAAGTCAAGTCACGAGTCATTCACTCTGAATTGCAAGTCAAATTAAGTCACAAGTCATTTTGTTAGAGGCCAAGTCAAGTCAAGTCAAGTCACGAGTCATTCACTCTGAATTGCAAGTCAAATTAAGTCACAAGTCATTTTGTTAGAGGCCAAGTCAAGTCAAGTCAAGTCACGAGTCATTCACTCTGAATTGCAAGTCAAATTAAGTCACAAGTCATTTTGTTAGAGGCCAAGTCAAGTCAAGTCAAGTCACGAGTCATTCACTCTGAATTGCAAGTCAAATTAAGTCACAAGTCATTTTGTCAGAGGCCAAGTCAAGTCACTAGTCATTCACTCTGAATTGCAAGTCAAATTAAGTCACAATCATTTTGTTAGAGGCCAAGTCAAATCACAAGTTATTCACTCTGAATTGCAAGTCAAATTGAGTCACAAGTCATTTTTTCTGTGACCAAGTCAAATTGAAAATCATTCACTCTGAGTTGCAAGTCAAATTAAGGTTACAGAACACCTTTGAGTGTTAATTTTGCCTAAAATTTTTTTATTGGTTTCAATGAAAGCATTAGACTAGTTCTACTATCTGACCAAGTTTGAATGAAAAATGTTGAAAACTCGCAGAGTTGTTTAATTAATAAAATACATTTCGCTGTAATAAGAAAAAACATTGAAATTGTAATATTCAAATTCAATTTTCTCCCGAAAACTTTTACGGTAATTACTGATTTTCAAACGAGTTGTGCTCCTGCGGGTTTTAACCAATTTTTCTCAAATTTTCACAGGACATAGCTAAATACGTCAGTTTCAAAATTGTGTTCGGCTTTTTTTAAATTTTGGATATTTTAAAAATAAAGAGCAATTCACTCAAACAATTCAGTCAGAGTGCATCGACAAAGTTGTAGAAAACGGATAATTTTCACTATATATTTACGACTATACGTTTAACTTGCATTGGTAACAAGTCAGTTCTTGCAAGTCCAAGTCAAGTCACTTCTTCAAGTCCAAGTCAAGTCACAAGATCTGATTGACAAGTTAAGACACAGAAGTTGCAAATCGAGTCCGACTCAAGTCTACGACTCTGGTACAGTAGATGTCTGAAAGGCAGATGAGTCAAGTATTTACCAGTGGCATTCTGTAAGGCAGTTAGCATATCATCAGGCTCTAGGGAGATCCCTTTCCGTTAGTGGCTATATGAATATGAGTAGATTGTTTTCTCAGTTGAGTTATCATGATTGCATTCATTTGCCACACCCCAATATTTTCATTCCCATATCTAAAAAGCACCCCACCCTTTTTGTCAGCCAGTCTGCTATGTACAGGTACAGTATGTTAGCATTCTCTGAATGTTAGGACCAGTACTACAGTAACAAGTCAAACTTGTAGTCAGATGTTTTGTGTGGAGGCTCAGACTAGTAGTTTCCAAGGTTTTTCCTCTATTTCTGTGTGTATTTCCAGGGTTTATGAGCAGTTGACGACTTGACGTGCAAATCAAGCCAGAAGTGTCATTGGAACAATGTTCTTATCGAGTTGTCGGTTCATAAAGTTAGATTCATAATGCAGCAGCATGTCAGCCAGCTTTGAGGAAGGTTTGCTAATCACTCCATCTTAAACGTCTTTGCATTATTAATGTTTTTTGTATTGTTTACTGTGTTTTGTTGATGTGAATCATACTATGTTCTGTTATCTTCGTTTAGTCTATATAACTAACAATTGTTTTTGGCAGTTTACCTTGTTGGGTAATGGGTATGCCTCATTGTACATGTAATATATTTTGTACAATGAAAGCTTCATAAAATTAAAATAAAAAATACCACCAAAGCATAGAGCAGTATTTAGGACATAGCTCAAGGTACAGCTTTGTCACTTAAAAGTGTATTGTATCTATATTGAAGGGTGGTAGCTTGACCCATTGGCATTGTGTTATGACCAATTCTTCAGCTCTAGCACGCAATATTGTGAAACATTCCTTTTTAAAAATATTAACATTTTGACATGTTCTTATTTCCGCTGGCATCGGCCGCATCGCATTAAATAAGTTTGCAGCACTGTCTTGGAAAGTGTCCTTAATTAGGCGTAAAAAAATACCTGTGGTTCCGGTTTCATATCGCAAATTTTTCTTTTGAATATTTTTTCATGTTTTTTTCAATAATTAGCGTGACAACAGACGCCATTTTGGCAGTAGCCCGCAATCACCCGGAGAAAATAGGGACGCACGGTCAATCGCGTTGAAAAAATAATAGGGTCGGCAGAAAAAAATAGGGTCGGTCGGGAACCGGAACCACAGGTATTTTTTTACGCCTTAATGGAATTTGCATTAATGGTGCTCGGCTGGAACGTAGTTCTCTGCCAGGGTTGCGCCTAAGAATCTGCAGGTAATTCTATTTGATGTTAAGTCTGAGAGGCTTTAGAACTTGCAGCACTGGCTTGCACCAAGTACCATTGTACTCCACCTGTTCCTACTGTATATATGTCTTTTGAATTCAGACATTTTTCAATGGTACTGGCTTCCAACAAGTGTACTGTATGTGAACTTGAATATATATTAATTATCAGAGTGTTCTCAGAAATAGTCGCTGGAATTAGCCTTTCAGAGTTCTTGGGTTTTCAAATAATATTCCCCCAAACCCCCTAGAAATTCTCAAAATCCAGACTCAAACAGGGGTGGATCCAGCAAGGTTTTTCTATGGGGATGCTGAGTGAACAGCCGAGTGTTTCTTCATAATTCTTTAGGGGGTGGTGGGAGAGTATTCAAATGAATTGGCTTAGAACCCTAGAAATGCCATTTCCTGCAATATGGGCATTGAATTATGAGCTTCAGTTTGACTTCAAAAAAGGAAAACCTTGGAAATCATGCCATATTTCTGAATTTGATTTTTTGCACCCCCCATGCAACCCTGTTGACCAAGGCCAACAGGGGTGCTCACCCCTGTGCCCCCCTCTTATAAATCCACCACTGGACTCAAATGGATTGGTCGTACCAGTGTTGTGGATGTGGCCTAGAGTGAAGCCTTTTCAATATACAGTATTTTAAAGAATGAAATCCAGAAAATATTCATAAAATGGTTCCATATGTTTTATTTATCATTTTAATTTTCTTGTGTCTGTATACTAGGAGATGTCTTCCTTCTTCGGGTTTTGTCTGCCCCACATTTTTTCCCCTCCCATACACCTATACATGCAACAAATATAAAGTAATGCCAAACTTTGTTTGTGCACCACAGTCTGGTCACACAGGCACAATTGCATGCTGATCATGTCAACAGCAAGGGCGGATCCTGGGGTATCGAGTGTGGCTGACGACAAGATACGGTCAGATTTTTCCGATTATGGATAGTGAAATGGTTTCAGAGTACATATGGATAGTGTACAAAAAATAATGAAAATTTGATCATTTAATTACCAACTCAAAGAAGAATGAAGGCAACTTTCGTAAATTTACATCTCTAAATGTAACATATTAGCCATGTTTTAAAAGCATTGAATTATTTTTGACGAAGATTATTTTCGGTTCAAATGTTACTAAAAATAGTAACTTAATGAGGCATTTGGATACCTTGGAGGGTATCCAGCCAATCACAGGACGTGTATCTATGACGTTGGATACCCTCTGATACTGTGGCAATGTTTTGATTGCGCAAAAAAATGAAATAATCACAAACAGCTCGGAGATAACGTCGATAAGTTCACATAAAACCCACCCAAACACTCATAACCAGAGCACTCATAGTTAACGTCGATTTGACATTATTTATTTATTTGTGACAACTTGAATATGGACGTGGTCCCTTAAGACAGAATCTGATGATCAGAAGTTCAGAACGATGGAAATGGCATTTCCAAGGTAAAAAATTTCCGGAAATTTTCTGGGGGGGCATGCCCCCGGACTCGCCTAGTTTATATGCAAGACCAAGGAAATAGCTAGTAGCTACAGTCAGATTTTAGAAGGCTAGGTCTGTCCCTGGGCAGCTAACATAACTTAATGGCTAAATAAACACCCATTCATACCTCTGGGTAGCTTGGTCCAAACGATTCTAAAAGGGTAGAAATTAATTTTATTGTTAGAACTTTTTGATATACTTAGTAATATTAAATATGGCGGGAAAATACTAATATCTGTTTTGTATCAAAATTTTCCAACACTTACGTAGCAACTCTAAGTTCATGATTCATTTAACTCCTACTTTTTAATTCTGATTCATCTCTAGCAGTTTACATGCGATGAGCAATTCCAATTCCAAAGCAAGAAAATATATAAAATTCTGAACATTGCCTTTTGAATTTCAATGTTTTCTTTTGGAATGAACAAGAAACGCGCCCGCAGATTTCAGGGCAACATAATAAATATGAATAATTTAGAAAATATTAGTTATTGCATAAATTATCATGATTTAGAATGCTTGTCATGGAAAATCGACGAGCAAATAAAACTTTTCATATGAAATATTGTCCTGGAAAACTTGTACTCTGTATAAACCAAATTTTTTAACTCCTTAAGCTGTGAAAAATAACTTGCGTTGCTGGATAACTGACTTTTCATTTTTCATTGTCGAATATTTGACATAATTTACTAAAATTTATGCAACTAAAATGAAAGCGAGGCTTTCTGGCCCGGTTTGTCGTCGCAAGCGTGGCCCTTACGGAAATTTTTCCTCGTTGCAACGTCCTTGCACTTTACCCGAACTTTTGCAATCCTTTCATCGTAAAAGTTTGCGAAGAACTATAAAATGTCGAAAAAGAAGCAGGTATGTGATTTATTCCAGTGGAAGGTACTTTTATGCGTCCGAGGGAGTAAAATATGTGTTACCTTAGCGCTAAAAATGCCGCCCTTGTCTAGTGCTGGTCGTCCAAACATCGACGAATTTTTCCACAATATGGTGTATTAAACGGGTTAAATTTTCTCTAAAAAGCTTCGGCTATAAATATCAGCAGTTCAAAGTTTGAAAATATTTCTGAAACTGTGTGGTAAATGATATGATATTGAACAATTCATTCGTTTTATGTTTAAATATCTGAACTATTCAACGAATTTGCAATCGATGCCGATGGGCCAACACTGAAATCGCACGATTGAAATTCAATAATGTACATGGGGGTATAATTCCTATTGGATATTATATTTGGATACACATGTATAGCAGTATGGCACAGTATTCTACAGTTCCAATGCCATATATTAAATTGAAAGGCAGTTTGGGGATGCCATGACATATGAAGAATGCTTGAGTGGTTGTGCAGATTTGTACACAGTCACTGTTCACATAATATATGTCATTGACTCGTTGCATGTTAGTTTTTCATCAGCAGCTTTCTGCAATCTAAGTTGCTACAGGCGGTATTAAAGCCATGACCATTATGGAATCCAGGGTGCATTCCATGTAAGCTCTATGCCGGAGATGTGCCAATATTTGCCCTTGATCTCACTTTTGGGGACTAAAACCCATCTCAAAATAGACAATCCTGTGTGCCTTTAACCAGGGTGCATTTTAAGTGGCCTATGCCGAAGATCTTCGGCGTGAGTTTGGCAAATTACAATAGTATCTATAGTTAATATTGGCGTATCTTCGGCGTAGACTTTACATGGAATGCACCCTGGGCCTTTAAGACTGTAAAGTATTAATTTCACTTGAATATCCAAACAACTTTGAGTAAGCTCACACCAATATGCCAATAAATTTTGTAACCTCCCACCGGAGATCTCCAGCGACCAGCATGGAGTGCATGTGGCATGCACCCCTGTTTTGAATTTTCATTGATTTCCGGTACAATATTAGAATAAAAAGTGGTGTGTTGGTATTTGAGGTTTGAAAAAGCATCAAAGGCAGGGAAAGAAATAGTACTTTGAGAAAAAATCGGTCAAATTTGGTTTGTGATGCTCTTTTTGCATTATTTTATTTTATTTTATTTTACAATTTTGAACATATCCATTGCAATAAATCTATATAGAGAACTACATATGGTTACAAATGACTGGAATTTCCACACAAAGATAGTTCTCCAATAACTGGGTTCCAAAAAAGAACAACTTATGGTATATCTAATTATTTTAAAATTAAAGCAAACATAACAATTAAACACAAATACAAACAGACAAAGCAAACGTATTGACGAACAAAACGAACAAAAAGTAAATTTAGCAACATGTTCATTTTTCATTATAATTGTTGGAAATGGCAATAATGGCCATCGAGGTGGCTGCTTGAGAAGGCATGCGGGTGGTTGATCAGAAACTACTAGCTATGCAACAAATAGTGACCTCGTCAACTATGCGGACATGTAATTTCCAACCAGCACAATGAAGTCTGATCCGTACACTGAATATGCAAACCAAGCATGACTAACACCACAGTCAAACGTCTGCATCGTGACTGCTAGCACTCGAAAGACTGGAAATAGTATTGGGTCATTCCAGAAAAGATCCATACTCCCCCCACAGAGGAAGTTTCTGCCGTCCGGAGGGGAAAGGGAGAAAAAGTTGTTTCTGATAATAGTAAGACATCTGAAGGGGGTAGGGGGGTTAACTTCCTATTTCCTCTGTGGGGGTGGTATGGATGTTTTCTGGAATGACCCATTGTCTTTACAAAGTTCTACAAATAAGTTCAAAGAAAATGTCCAGAGTTTAATTAAACTCAGGATAACTTTGTTTTGACACAAGGAAAGTTGTCTTACTTTTGCAAAAGCTACAAATGTGTAACATCATTTTCTATTTTCTAATGGTCATGTGGACCAACTAATTGCTAAGTTCTTTGCGTTGATCATTTTTTTGTCACCCAGACTTGGCCATATGAACCATTTACAGGAGCATGGGATATCACATGCCATATTATATAGTGTCAGGTATGTGATTGCAAAACAGTCGAACACTATAATGCCTATGGTCATGCATCTATGGAGACTAGATCTCTTATGGAACAAAAACTGATTAAACAGACTACAGTTATATCTGATACATAGTACAGCTATTTCATTGATAACATGCAGTCTTGTACTGAAGAAAAATGCTGTTTAAATAGAGAATAATACATGGGTGCGCAGAAGTACCAGATTTATTTCGAGTGTTGAACATGATATCTCACAAGTGAGCGCAGCGAACGAGTGAGATATCATGTTCAACACAAGAAATAAATCTGGTATTTCCAAGCACCCATGTATTTTTCTGCTTATTATATAAAGGGCAGTCTTTGAAAAGCAATAATTTTTACAGAAAAGCGATAATTTTTACAGAAAAGTGATAATTGAAAAGCGATAATTTTCACATGTGAGATTATCATGATGAATAATCTCACATCGATTTATTTTATCACTTTTATCAGTGCTCGAAATCTCTATAAAGCACTATACTTTATATAATAAATATTGATAATAAATAAATACTAGACACAAGATTGTACTACTATTGTTGAATACTGATGCCAGTTCAGACTTACAGCCTGAAAAAAAAAATGTTTGGAGAAATATAATTTAACGATCTTGGTACTTTCCTGTTGTTCAGTTTTTTGTCACTTGTCACTATAGTCTATATACCATATTGCATTGGTTAGAAGTTGAAATTTGGCAGGAAACATTCTGGAATCCTGCTGCCAGGGGCTGTCTGGTTATCATAAACGTGGGGCAAATCTGGGGCGTTCAGATTATCATAAAGGATCGGTCACACGGAGCGACAAGTCACAGGGGCATGTTGCAGGGACATGTCGTGGGGTCGAATTTCATCGTGTGTCACATGTGTAAGCGTTGTCGCGGGGACAAAAAATTGTCCCCGCGACATGTCGCATGAAATCAAATTGATTTGATTTCATGCGACATGTCGCGGGGACAAAAACCGTTGCCGCGACTTGTTGCATCATGTGAGCTAGTCTGTTCACAAGTCGCGGGGAAATAATTAGTCCGACCAATCACAAAATATCATTCCCATGACTACTTGCGCGCTCAATTTCAATATAAGTCCTCATGGGAGTTCTTTGACTTGTCGCATGAATTGTCGCCTCGTGTGACCACGCGCCTGTAAGCGCTTGTGCGACTTGTTTTCGTCTAGCATTGTCGCTTCGTGTGACTCGTTTCGGGCGACATGTCCCTGCAACATGCCCCTGCGACTTGTCGCTCCGTGTGACCGAACCTTAAAACGTATCTAAAATGCATGAAATAGCGTTTTGCAGACCCTAAACATGTTCAGGGGGACCATGGCTCTGGACGAGCAGATCTGCACCCAACAAACATGCTTTGCTTGCAACACCAATTAAAATTATCTTCCAAGAGTTTCCCAAAGGGTTTTTGTTTTGAGGGGCTCTGTATGCCACAACATCCATGCAATTTAAAAATCAGCAAATGAACTATCTGTCTAACAGTAAAGTGTGTATAATAGTGAAAGTGGGCCATGTTCACACACAGGAAATGGTTTCACAAAAAAACATTAGTGGTTTTGAAGATTGGAAATACTGTACAGTAATACTATTCTCATTTGTAAAACCCATCAGTGGATGAGGAGAAAAGTAATTACCATTATTAATGCCTTTCTGGTTTTTTTTAACCATTTAATAGTTTTATTGATATTAATTAGATGCATCATCATGATGTTAGTTATAGTTTTACAATGAATGATATGGATTGGTTTGTTCTATTAATATTACATCATGGTGATTATAGTTTTTATCATGAATGATAAGAATGAGTTTTATTTATATTACATACACTTGTATGTTACATACAGTAATGTTAACGAATATTGATGTGAATATTGCCAACAAAATGCAGTACATTGGTAGTATTTTATGTATTTAAATTAAACCCTTTAATGGTACCATTAATGTGAATCAAAATTGCTTGTAGAAAAAAAAACATGGATGGAAATTGTGTATTATTTTCACATCAATGTTTTGAATGGTTTTAATGAATAATGGGAAATACATACATTTTGAAAAGAGTGAACCGTTAATGCATGACCGGATTTTGTGTGGAGGTGCGCACCTCCCCTGAGATCGTTTGGCACCTCTCCTGAGAATTTGCACCTCCCCTGAAAAGTCATGCATCTCCCTTTGGGGAAGTTGATAGATCAAAGTGAAAATTTGACATTTTTTGGTTTGACAATTAGTTTTTCTGTAAAATTAAAACAGTTAGTAATAGCCATTCATCTCTGTGTCAACTACCCTTTTAATGCACTGTTTTGAAAGAAAATTTGTAGTAATTGTATAATGAAGGGCAAAATTGGATGAGTTGTACAGTCATAATTCATTAATACACTGGATACATATGTACACTGTATGCATACGTCAGGTCGTTGACTTTAGCCCGTTCTAAGCCCTAACTTTCCATCGGGGTCGTGAGCTACACCGCTGCACCTCCCCTACCTAAATTTTTTTCCACCTCCCCCACTATTTCCACCAAAATCCAGGCCTTGCATTAATGGTTACTCATATTTGAGGTTATTGAATTCGTAAATGGGAATTATCAACATACCATGATGATAGAAATTACTTTTTCCATTCATGGGTTTTTGATTTTTTTCCTGTGTGTATCCCTGCTTGTATGAGGAGAGGTTCGATCGTATATTTTAATATTTTTTTTGTCCTTTAACCATCAGGATAGGAGCGTCAGTTCAGTGAACGTTGAAAATGAAAATACAGAAAACCAGAATGGAAAAGGATCGACATTTGTTGTTACAGTGGTGAATGACAGCATACAGGGGATGCACGAATGGACAGAAGAAGAGACCAACCTTTTGAAACAAGCAGTAGAAGCGTAAGATTTGAATTTGGTTCATTCTACAGTACAGGGTGGTTCATTCTACAGTACAGGGTGTATCAGTAGGCCATTTTCGAATGGCCATGCGCTCGTGTAAAATCCACAGACAATCTAAGTAATATTGAACGGCCTGTGCCAGTGTAGGTAGCGACGATAACAAGACAGCTGCGGATTGAGAGACAACTACCTGAAAAATACAAGCAGAACTTCAACGTTTGACGTTTCGAGCGAATGCCAAACGCCGTCTTTAGAGACCTTACGATTTAGGACAGCAACGGCTACCAATACAATAAATCATTGAAAATAATTGAATAATTACAATATATGAATAATTTAATCATTGTCCTCACTCTGTTTACAACGCCAAAAACGGCCAAATCACAGATTTTCACGTCTTATTGCAACGGCTGCATTTCAAGCCGCAACAAGTGCAACTTCAAACTGGGTTCAGCAGAACTCTTCCCAAACATAAAACCCATGTCTTCAACTTCTAAGACTGTATTAAATTCATACGATTGATAATATACGACGAATTATCTTTACCATTTATTTGAAGGAGTTTGTTTTGGCCGTCGTCGTCGCCGCGTTGCCGTCCTAAAATCGTAAGGTCTCTAATATAGAGATTCTGATTTGACTATCGCTACCATCGTGGATTATTAACCAATCAGATGCGTTTGATATATCCAGTTAACCAATCAAATGCGTATAAGCCAGTGAGAGGTATTGCAAGTGGTAGTCAAAACTGAACCTCTTTTTTTTTTCAAGTGGCTGTCCAAATCGTTTCTTTGGTAGGGAATACACCTGTAAAATGATTCCAATTTTTCACTTTCATTTAACATATGTATTATTTAGTGATGGTGGTCAATTTGATTGGGATGTAATAGCCAGCGCAGTGCCATCAAAAGATATCAATCAGGTATTTCACATTGAAATGTTACGTTTACTGTGCATTTACTACTTAACTGCATGCATATATACCCTTAAGGCGTGCGACGCCGTATGATTCGTATTCTTGGCATCTTGCGTTTGAAAATCACTGCTCACACCACAATTCCCCTTCGTTTAGTTCATGGCGAAATTTGAAATGCAACCACTTTATATGCATGGTTATTCGATTATACATACTGTACGCCAGAATACGAATCGTACACGACAAATCACATCGTGCATCGTATACATGAATGGTAGAAATTCTTGCAGTTTATTAATTTATGTTATGGACAATTTTGAATGCTGTGAATTTTGCGAGTCCAATAAATTTCGTAATGCTCCTACCAGGAACACATATGTCCAATGAGAGAACTATATGTTTGTATATCATATGACTATGGTAGTTTTTAGCAGACACCATCCCCGGGCAACTCGTACCCCGAGTCTTTTCACAGCTGGGGTATGGTATTCGAAGTAGAATACCTCGCTACAACGGGATTAGGGTAATTTTTCGTGGGGTACAGTATGTCGTTCAGGATTCTTATAACGGAAACAAGAGCCAGCATAATGCATTAAGAGTCATACACATAAATTATACAAGTTTTATTTGTGTATATTTACTGGCTCATGGATATTTCGTGACTTTTCACAATTGTATATCTTCTGCACAAAATTATTTTTATTGAGTATGACTCACGAATAACGTTTTTCCTTTCGAAAATACAAAAAATGGAATTGTCAAGATTCTTAAAATCGATAGTATTGGACAACCATCCTCTTTCACTTTATCTAAACAGTTTATAGATTGAGAGAGACTGTAGACATTAGTACTGTATAACGTATAACCGTGGTTACAAAAGCCTATGTTCCATGAACCAGTATATTTTATCATTGATGGAACTACAGCACGCTTACTCAACCCCAAATGTGCCTCCCTATAAAATGCTATTTGGCTATGACGTATATGCGGAAAACCATCATATTTTATAGCCACGGTAATGCAGCATGCCGCAATCAGCATAGTATACTTCATTCTTACTGTGTGTACATATGCTCAACAAACGGTTAGTTTTATCCCTCGTACAGGAGGCTTACCCCTAATGTGCCTCTCTAATCAAAATCATACTTTATAGCCGCGTTATAACAGAGTATGGCGCCGCAAGCTGTATGCTATACTTCATTATTCTCTCATAGACTTGTTTTTGAGAACTTACAGTTTTTTTAAGCGTCTCCGCCCCCTCCCATGCATGAGGAGAGTTGTGTCGTTTTCCAGACTGTTTTTAAATTTTCCTTTTTTCCCTAGGTGAAGGCGTATGTGTTGAGCATGCAACAACCAGGTACTGTGTATTACATATAAATTTAACCTCTTTTTATCCTTTATTACGAATACACTCGTGATCAGGTGATAGCAGTCTTCTATGGACGCTTTCCATTTGATGGCCTGACCGGCCAGACCCAAATTCTTTTTTCTGTATCAATGGAAAGATCTGGTCTATGTTTCTCAAATATCTAGCGAAAATGGACCTCATTCTAATGTTATCTAAATTTTCCGGTCAGATAGGTCCAAAGCCCAAATGTTTTGTGTTCCATTCAACAATTTGACCGTTCTTGACCGGTCTGGCCGTGTTAATGGAAAGCGCCCTATGTTACGCTATTTCCTGTTTGCACGTAAACACCAAAAATGGGTAATGGTCAGCCTAGTCCCAGTCGTTCTGAAGCAAGCGCGAGTAAAATCGTAGATGTAGTACGAGACTAGGATCTAGGTGTGACGTCACCGCTAAAGGTGCTTCAGAACGCCTAGCAGATTTCAGTATTTTTAATATGGCGGAAAATTTATATATACAAATAACCTTGTAAATACGACAAAGTTCGTTGATCATGTTCGATGTCTACATAACCAAATTCAAACTGTATTAGAAATGTGCTCAATAAAAAAATTTATATACAAATTTGCGATACTGAGTCTGAGCAATGGTCGTATAATCGTTGATGTTATTTATATACTCCCAAGTTGTGATCAACACTAGACCACACTGGTATACACAACTACGCTTTCTACTTGACGGGTTTAATTAGCTGAGGAGATTGGAAATATTTGCCTGACATGACTGTGTTGTAAAAATATTTTTAGTCGGAGACTCGGCATAATTTCCAAGCTTCTAGATAGCATTTAATGTGGCTTTATATTTTAGTAAACACAAGTCATATTTAGTCCGTTATTCCATTCTGACTGTATGGTAGCGAAATGTAGCCTATTTCATTGTTCCGATAGCAGAGCAAAAACAAAGGAAATTTCCATATCATTTTCTATTTACAAATGCGGTATGCTTGGTAACTACCAGGCCAGGGACCACTTTTTTTTAATCAGGGACCATGTTACCGAAATCTGCTAGGCTCTCTCGCTGAAGCGTTCCGCACAGCACACCCAGGCATAAAACTTTTAAGACTTATTTAAATATATCAAAGCAGCGAATAGAGAGAGAGCCTGGGTAATGGTTAATTGTAGTTCGTTTCGTTTCAAAACAGTGTTTCGCACAGTATATAACAGTGAGCTCTATATTTCTGGAGCGAGAACTTCAGTCATTCAACCTATACGAGAAAAGCGAAGCCATGCAAGATGGCGGAAATTGATGTCGTATCGCTAAACAAGTTATCAGTTCATAAAACCATTATTTGTGTTATTCTCTAAATTGATGTATTTAAGTCATTGACTAAATACTTTAGACTATAACCTCGCAGAGAATCCCACAGAACCACAAAACCCGATTACTCATGAAATCGAAACCGCTTATCCAAAACTTAAGGGTTTCACGGTTGGTCATTTAGACATTACCAGTACTACCTGTTTATTAAAGCATATAGAGGAACTGCGAATCTTTATATATGTACAATCAACTTTTTGACATATTATGGACAGCTCTATACATAGCTCTGAGGTCGAAAACCAGGTTATGAACTGATATGGCTAGATCGAAATCGGAACGGTGGGGGGATTGCCCAATTTATTTATGAAACGTTAATTTGCCTTGAAAATAGAAAACCTCGAACCAAACCTTTGCTAATCTCCACCTGGTACCGCGCGCGACTTTTTACCCGCGACTAATTGTTACCCGCGACTAATTGTTACCCGCAACAGTTATATACTCTCGCAGCTACATGATATGAATCAACTGCAACTTATCGCGACGCGTCATTTGGACATGCATGCAGACTCTGAATTGGTTTATGTGTTTTTTTTTGCTCATCAGATAACCAGGCCAACCAATCTGCTAATATTATCAAAGCTCCAATTGAGGTTTGTATTCATTTACACTTCAGTCTTGACTCTATAATTTTATACTTTATTAAATATATACTTTCGATAATTACGTTATAATGTAAATCTCTCCATGGCCTACAGCTGACGTCAGCAGACGTGACCTATTTGAAATTGTGATGTCACGATTACAACCAGTACTGTATAGTAAAGTTTTACTGCGTTTTTCTTCCATTTCCCCATATATTAAGATTCAAAATGGTTTCCTTGTCTTTGAGTTTTAAACTTGCTTGTGCCACGACAAAGTATTCCAGGTATTGTTGTTCGTCTTTGTTTTAGGTTTTTACTTCTGTGATCAAGAAATTGGCGTCACAAAAACTACTTTTGAAAAAAAAACTATTGTTGTTATATTTCACCGTCTAATGCTTGATATGTTCCCTGAAAATCACCAACATGCTTTAGATATTCCATCCTGGAGTGGCATGGTTGTATTCTAACGCGTTTTGACTGTATTATTGCTAAACGTGAATTGAGACGCCATCAGCACGCTTAAAACATCATACGTGATCATAAGTTTCCTATCCAGTGTTTTTATGATCCGTGATGAAAATGAGCCTCCTGGTCCTCCTTTGTTATCCACTTTTCTAACTAATATCCATGTTTTCATTTATCGTGAGCGAATAGCCTTTCTTCTTGATTCATGAAAGCGAGGCTTCCCGTTCATGGAAGATTAATGACGTAATTATCGAAACAATGTGTTTACGGTGATTACGTTTCGACATAATTTTTATCTCAGTCACTTACCTTGTAAAATATGCACATCATTTATTGTATATGAGCATTATTCACTTCCCTATTCGCCGTTGCTGTTTAATTAAGAAAATTCCAACGGCTATTTTATACCGCATTATAATCTTTCATATACCTGAGTGTACGCCTTAACTATACACGCAACCTTTAATATAGCATAAGTTTAAGTTACCTCTCTTTCGCATGGCTAATTTTCATGGGTGGTCCATTAGATATCGTGGGAGGGGGGTGGCATGAAAATAAAAAAAAATTATGCAAGGAGTGGAATTTGAAAAAAGTTCATGCAAGCATTTAGGGAAAGAAAAAATTCCTGCAACTATAATTTTTTAATTTTTTTTACATGGCATGTTTAGAAAATTCTAAAGTTAATCTCCAAACTTAAAAGTATTCTTGCAACGGAAGTTTCCCCTCCCCACTACCAAGATATCAAAAATTCAAGTTTACCCCATTTTAGATTTTAATTTATTAGGGTTTTTTTACACGACGTATTTTTCCGCTTAGTTTTCGAGTTATATTTTAATAAAGTATCAAAATTAATAAAGCTCGATTGTATTTTACTAAGAAATAAATGTTGAGTTATGAAAGTTTTCTGTTAAATGTTTTAGATTTGGACTGATCTTGCGCAAAAGTTGACGAGTGAAGATGATAAAGCTGCTTCTGTTTGCTTACCACAAGTATGTGAATCAGTACCTTCCTATTTTAATTTTTACTAATGCAGTACAAAAATGTCCCTGAGGCCTGAGTATTTTGATTAAAAAACTTCAGTAAACACCCACAGTGACTCAAATATCTCAAATTTATGATCAAACGTACTCATTTCTTGAGTAAAGTAAATCTTTACTCAAAAAAATGAGTAGATTTGAAAGTTTACTAAAAAAATGAGCAAATTTGCTCATAAATTTGAATAAGTTTATCCAATATTTTGAGTCCCTGTATGGGTACATTATTTTACTCAAGTTTTGAGTCAAAATACTCAGTTTTTTGTATTGTACTTAAGATATTATGTTTGCATTGTACTTAAGATATTATGAAACGTTTTACCCCATAAGCCAGCTTTGGAGCGCTCTCCTCGTAACAGCGCATGCGCGCGAAGTGCCCACTTTATACTCAGACATGCACGTTTTCACTCATGCAGTCGTGATTTCAGAGTGAACACAAACCAAGACCGTGAATTCAAGAGATTTTATTACGATTTAGATCATTTTCACAAGACCATTAGACGTGCATGCGCCTTTACCCAGAGAATATTTAAATATAGAGAGAGTTTCTACAGTACATACGATAGCATGCACGGGGTTATAGAGTAAAGTCGTATAGCCAAGTAGTATGAGTAAGCCTATCTAGAGGTTTTGTCAAAATTTCACAACAAGGCTGATCCCATCATCTCTCATTGTTCTTCTGCAGCGAACAGTAGCCTAGCATTAGTTTGTGTTTGTGCTTATTAAATTCCCAATACTTGAGATATACGATGTATTTGAACCCGTGACAGAAATTAGGCGCATTTACACTTACAGAAACTGGCAGTCTAGAACTCGAAGATGTGAGTTCGAGTTCCGCTCGAGACAACGAAGTTTACGTTGTTTTATCTGCCGTGTCACAATTATATGAAACTAGTTTTTCATATCTCTGAGGATGGTTCTGAAATCAAACGTCTGAACACCCTTCTTTAGATCTACAGTACATGTAACTAACGTAGCGGTGTCAATATTATTGCCCGAACTTGCAGTACAGTATAATCTCGATCTATACTCTCTTGCCAACCACTGTTTGTATCGCGAAGGTTTGTATACCTGTATACTGTGGCTCTGCGATTATTGTAGTATATATACTTATACTGTTGTAGTTCCTTTGCGGTACAAAAAAATACATTTTAAAAATTAAAACCATCATTGAATAAATATGATGTATTATAGAAACATTTTGCAAATTTGCAGAGCGTTTTAGACCATTAGCGTATAGGTTGCCAGAAGGAACATTTCTCGTGCTTGCATGCACGTCTAAAGTAGTACAGAATTTGATATTGCTTATAGTTGGGGCTCCTTATACTTAGTGATTGTAGTCTGTATATATTTCTGAAATTGCCGAGTGCATAACACTGTATATATTTCTGAAATTGCTGCATGCATACCAAACTGGCTGTATGCAAGAGGTTATAGTCATTTATGAAATCCAAAAGAAGAAGTGAAATATAGCGAGCCACGTGTTTTTTTGCGTTGCAACCAGTGCTTTTTGCTTTGACGTGTTTTCGTGAGGGTGAAGGGCGGCGAAAAATGTTTTCAGAGACAAGTGCTGATCAGTTTTCCTGTTACTTTTGGAATCAAGAACGTTTTGCCTGAAAACTATTTTTCCATTTATGAACTAGGTAATTTGAGTCATTTTGTACTTTTCTGATATTATTTGGATGTGCTCAGTTATGCAGCTAGCTTTATGTAACTATCAAAATGTACAGTATAGAATTTTGATCAATATGAATTCCTACCTCACTACCTGCAGTATCAGTTAAAAATCTTACTAAAACAGTATCCTCTTTCAAAACACTCGCCTACATTTATGCTCAGCGAAATTAGGGTGCGGGTCAAAATTCTAGTATGGCTTATGCCTCAGAACGTGTACGACTTAAGTAATTTTTTGGGATGTGTGTGGGTCGTTTTCTCCATAGAAATAATAATTAACACATGCTTTCACAGCAACCTTGAAAGTGTATTTATGTATATATTCTGTTCAGAAGTTTCAGATTTTTCCATATTTTATCTCCTTCCCTTAAAGATCTGGGACTAACCAAAATTCCCTTACAAATCCGCCATTTTGTGGAGACAAAAGTTTTTACTGAGAAAAGATAGGAGTGTACCCAGGCTTAGCCGCCGGAATGAGCTATAATGAGTAGAAAAAACTCAGCTTAATGAGCCCATACTTCGGAAATGGTGTCATAGCACACGAGCCTGAGCGCAAATAGCTGCTCTACGTACGATTCCCTTGTTCTTAGATTTATTTCTCCGGAGATACCTGAAGCGTCATGCATACTTAGAAAATGCCTTCTGCCATTGGGACTTTGTTAATACTGTGAAATATTTTGTGTAGGTCTTTTTCTTTACATTTCATTGGCATTGGCACTGCATTCGTTCTCATTGGGCCCTATACACATCACTTAGCTCTAAGATGTCCGCGTAGTGCATCAATAGCTGCAGTATTGAAACAATTCATGGTGCCATTCAGTCACGATCCAGTGATGGGAATGTTCCATTAACTTTAAATTGTTCTTTATTCCATCCATTGTTTTGACTTATATTAGCATTTATGCAAAGGACTATTAATTAATCTTGCCCATCCTTCCATACCATCAGCGCCTCTCCTATCTCCTTGCATGGCATACTCCGGTCCCAAGCAATTGTGTACAGCATCATACAATCTTCATTATTTATGATCCCTTTGTTTCTATGTGCTATGCTATTGCATGTTCAAATGTCCACTCATGTTTTCTTTGATTATTCATTTTATTATTCATTACTGCAGTAAATCTCTGTTAGCTACTACTGTATGAAAAACCAAGCTTATGTATTTTGGTGGCGTGTTTACCTGTGAACCTCAGTCAATTCCAAATAATACTATATTTGGGCTCATAGATACAATTAATTTATTCTATATACCAGTAACATGAGTGTAGCTCAATTTTTCTACGTCTATAGTTGCATTTCTGAGTGCATCCATTGTTTCTCATACATCAACTGAAGTGATAATGTAATATCATCGTTTCAATTTAGGAGGAAGTCTATGCGGTTCAAACGGAATTAAGGGAAGTGATAGCAGATCAACAAAACAAATTAAACAAACTCGTCTCAAGCCTGCGAAGTATTAAGAAGATTGTGAAGAAAACAAAACGACAGAACCGAAGAAAGCTAGCAGAACAAAACGCTAAGATTGACACCCTGATATCTTTACTTGCTTCCAACGCCGTACCCAACAGTTCCTCGTTATCTCCCGTTTGCAAATCAAATGAAAAGGACGATGTTGGAAAAGGCAAAGGAAAGAATGTACCATCCACCTCTCGTTCTAATGCAGCAGGCAAAGATAACAATGTGCAGTCGCTGTTGGGAAAACATAACTCCTCAACTCCAGAACACAAACATATTTTACCATTGATTACAGTCAGTGGTCCTACAGATATGGAGTTGTCACCATACAGCTTAGGTTAGTAGTAAATTTTCATATTTCTTTCCACGGCATGGTTGGTGAAGGCATCTTTTTTACCCAACTGTGTATTTGGTGAGAACTGTATATAGTATTCTGCGGTAGTGGGAAAGATTGATGATGTGTAAATGTTAATCAACTTATTTCATTTTGCCGTTTTCTGTGCAGTTAAGCTTAGATTACGTCGCAAAAGAGCAACAACAACAACAACAACAACAACAACAACAACAACAACAACAACAACAACAACAACAACAACAACAACAACAACAACAACAACAACAAAATATAGCCCCCAGCCCTGAAGCGCTAGAATTGCTTCAAATCTCTTTGTCCTAGTCTTGTACTGTATGCCGTCGCGAAATGATGAAATGGAAAGAAGGGTCTGATATATTTTCCGAACTTCCTGTTATTCGATTGGTTAACTTTACTACTTGTAGTGTAAGGGACTTCGATGGGGTAATCTTCAGAGTAGGCAACTCTCACCTCTGAAATCGTACGTGGGTTCGATGCGGACCCGCTCATGTCAATTAATGTGAAAAGAGTCAGTCAATGCTCCACCGAAAGTCATGGGTTTTCTCCGAGTACTCTGGTTTCTTCCCACAGGGAATATTGACAAGGGTGGATTGGGATAAGCCCCAATTAAAGTAACCCGTGGGATAAGCTCCATGCAATTAAGATGAGCCATAGCTGTGCTCTGTAGTCAGATATAAGTCATAAGGGGGCTGCTGTTAGAAATCCTTCAAATCGATCATGTTCAGCTGTGTTCTTCGCAATTCAGCTTAAGCTCTCAGCTGCAAGTATAAGGATGATTAACACACTCATACTCACCTATAATTCGCACGCAGTCGCTCTTTTAAATGCACAAAATGTTCGCATCTTTTTTCTTCTAACCCATTTTCCCACTATAGTTCCTATAGGGCAAAGTCCGAACATCATGTTAACGCGACAGCAGTACAATGATGCGTATTATCGTGGTAAAAACATTCGAAGATTTGCTGTACGTCTTGCGGAGAAGATATTTGGTTTGGATGTATTGTCTCAATCAACTGTCTCGGGCCAGCAGACTGGACTGGAGAAACTCGATGTTGACAAATTAAGTGCCATTCGAGGTAAATGTTCTAAATAACCATTATTTGATCCGTGTTACAATTGAGACCTTAATATTGGCGTTTACGGCAGACCGTTAATCACAAACGGCAAACTTCAAATTGGATTTGAAGGTAAGTTTTACAAGTTTTCGACAGCTAAGTACAGTAGCTAATTCATGCTTCAACTTTGATGCACAATTTGTCTTAACTTCGAAGAGCTAACAGTTGACCTCAAAATACAAATTGAAGTTTGCGGTTAGCAGTCGTAAACGTCAATCTTATATATGGTCTGTAATAAGTGAAATTGATGCAGGTTATAAGATAGCAGCCGGCTGTGGCTGGCATTCTTACAGCACTATAGCTGGTGACTTTTAAATTAGAAACTCCAACTTTTTCTCTGTAATCCATTGATCGATACGATGAATTTATAGGTACTCAATTATAAAGATTCTGTCTTGACATATAACTGCATGATTACGTGCAGCGGTGAACCAGGCGGGAATCGTAATCGTATATGATGAAAATGAACGCCCAGCATGCATGATGCGCAAAAAGCCATAGAGGAAACCATGGCCGGCCATTTTGTAATTTTTCTGACAATCTTGATTGGTACTGGGCCTCCGCCTCTGGGCTTGCAGGGTTATGTACATGCCGGGGAATTTTCCGCGTATATGTGATCACATGTCCGTTCATATTCGGCGTAAACCTGAAAAATATCGCCGGTACCAAAAAGGCACGTGTATATACCAAATAGCCTACAAGTATATCTAAATTCAAGATGCTTGTATTTCAAACCCTGTAATGCTCAACTACAATGTAATAATATTCAACTTATATATATATATATATATATATATATATATATATATCGGAACAGTCTTACCTTATTTATCCATCTCGTTTCGTCCTGGTAGTGGAAGTGATGGCCCGATTCATGGCTAATGGTACTCTTGATGAACGCGAAGCTAAATGGAAAGAATGTCTTTTAAGTGTTGGTAAAAGATGTCAGGTATTGCGATCTGGACGAGCCTTGAAACCGGAACTTCTGAATCCGAGCAGTTCGTGTAGTGATCCGGAAACCCTGGCTTTGGTGCCAATTACCAACGCAAGTGAGGAGAATACTGCAGCTCAAAGTATATCTACAACGCAGGCTAATGTTACCCTGGAGGTCGACAAATCTTTAAACGTCGCCCAAACACCACCGCAGATTAACTTAGGTTTGTATTCCTTTCACTGCCCTACTGTATGTCGTGCAAACGTTTGCATACCAGGGATGGATGTACTGGGGGTGCAGGCCCCCTTAGCCTTGGCAAAGGGGCTGCCAATTTCATTATCCAATTCATTTCTCAATTTGGAAAGGCAATGTCCCTGAACCCTTCCAAGGGCAATGTGTCGCCCATAGAAGTACGGGGCTGATGCTTTCCGGGGGTGCCAGGTTGAAAGTTTGTCCGAATTTTTGTGGAGATGGATTGTAATGAAATTACCCGAATTTTCTTGATTTTTCCTAGCATTTGGCCGAATTTCCATGGTTTTCCAAAATTGGAGGGGGGGTGGCAGTGGCCCCCTGTCTGGTACGCCTATGGTGTCGCCCATTCTACAGAACACCGCTGTGCGTAGCTCCAAATGATTATGAACTTCGTAAACGGTCGCACCCGGAACGATGAGCACCCCACCCCCCATCCCCGCTCTCCACCAGGTCTTGGCTGGATCCACCCCTGTTGCATACATTCATTATTTGGCTGTGATAAAACTGATACATCTTAACTTCTGTCTTTTCCTTTAAATCCCACATATTTATTTATAGATCTTACTTCATTGTATCCATCAGTGATTGTATCCCGTTGGGTTGTGCTTTAATTTACAAGATAAAATAGAAATTATCGGATAAAAATAGATACTTATCTTCCAATGAAAACTATTTATTTACATTGTCCGCCTCGATTTCAAGCTATTGTTTCATGTACAAAATTGCTTCCTCAAATGGTTTCCTATATATACACAACCTCGAAAACATTGTTGTAAAAACATCGTATCTTAAGCGCATTTCCTCAAGGTGGGCAAAAAAGAATTACTTGTTGCCTGCATGTGGAGTTGCTTTTCTGACTATAGATAGCTAGCTTGTCCATGCTTGCAGGTTGAAGGGTTAAACGTACGAAGACAATATGTTTGCTAGACAATGATCACACATTCAAAACAAATGTGTCTAAAGCCCGTATGAAACGAGCATGAGAGTTGGAAAGTCACGCGGTTATAGCTGTTCTTAATGCTTTCCCAACACTATCATTTATACTCAGTATATAAGATAAAACATAGTTGGAACACTCATCAAACCCCCGTAACAATTTGTGACTGCCACCTCTCTGAACTTTCATCCTCGTTTGACTGGGGCTTAAATCCTTAGTTGTGAACCATTTTCCACCACATGCTATGCAACATGATTCAACAGCTGTGCTGTCGACGACTGACAATGCAAGACATGGATGTTAAGTGTTTTAATTGTGTATTTTAGTCCCACTTGGAGGCTCGCCGAGCGTCCTTATTCAGAAAGAAGATTTGAGCGAAGCAGTTAAGCGTGGTAAGAAGGCAACATTTCTAGCACTGCGGTTAGCGGAGAAGGTGTTTGGGTATGATGTGATGCTGGGATCTACAATAACCGGCAGAGAAGGAACGGAGAGACTCGACAATGATAAGTTAATGGCAATCAGAGGTGAGCAATATTCTATACTCTACTGTATTTAAAACCTTTACTAAATGTTGCAGTGAATATATGCAATGAATTGTCCTATCTTTGGATTTGTAAATTCGCCCCGTATCTGTATCAACAGGCTGTGTAGGTACTTGCTGTGCTGCAAGTCAAATGGAGAAGGATAGTTAAGATGTGTTAAATACACGGGCGGATCTAGCCTCATCTGCAAGGAGGAGTGCAGGTTTTCCATCGGGTGGTGCATAGCCTTACTGCCCACTCTCCTCAGCAGTTTGCACCGCTATACTATCCCAACATTACCATGATTTGAGATGACCAAACCTGCATGTTCTCTGTTCTGTTACGTTTTACATTACCTTTTGTTTATAAGGTTTATATCGGCTTTTATCACGTATGCGTGCATGACTGGACGGTTGCTGTAGCACAGTACAGTAAATTTGTTTGGTAAAGTGCAGTACATTTGAAAATGTGGCAGTATAACAACCTTCAACATGTTTACATATTTAATTCAACTAAAGCATTCTGAGTATGCTCTCGTAGGCTTACAAATCAACCAAATCGTTTCAAGAAATCGACACGCGCTAACAGCAGAATTTCCGCTAATCGCTATTCGAAAAGCAGAAAATGTATGGTCAAGCATATTTTTAGGGTGGTGCTGGACTTCTCTAGGGGGGGGGGCACTAGAAGGTGGGGTGCGCACCCCCATGGTAGATCCGCCCCTGGTTAAATTGAATGGCTGTACCGTCTATACACTCTAAGAACATTCTGGTTAATATGCTTGTGATGTTACTCTGAGTGTATATCCACACCGGGCAAGCTTGAAAAATATGCCTGACCACGGCGGGAATCGAACCTACGACCTTTGGAATGCTAGCCCAATGCTCTGCCAACTGAGCTACGTGGTCTGATCGGTTCGAGTATGTGATATTTCGGAACAGAATCTAGTTCCTTCGATATCAATGTAATCTAGTAATAATGATATTTTCTGTGTTGGTACCATGTAATAATGTAATAATGATATTTTCTGTACCAACACAGAAAATATCATTATTACTAGATTACATTGATATCGAAGGAACTAGATTCTGTTCCGAAATATCACATACTCGAACCGACCAGACGACGTAGCTCAGTTGGCAGAGCATTGGGCTAGCATTCCAAAGGTCGTAGGTTCGATTCCCGCCGTGGTCAGGCATATTTTTCAAGCTTGCCCGGTGTGGATATACACTCAGAGTAACATCACAAGCATCTTATTCACCTGAGTACATTGCACCAACACAGAAAATATCATTCTGGTTAATGTTTTCCTGGTTAACCATAAACTTACTGTAATGTTCCTGGTTATTTTGACCTTTCTCCTACTATATATAGTCTAGTTAATTTGACCAAGACTTCCTGGTTGAATTAACCAAACTATACTAGAGGTGTGCAAATCCGATCCGATCGGATTCGTTCCGGATTGATAAAGTTGTTTCGTAGTCGGATCGGTTCGGATCGGACTTCGATATTCGAAATAAAATGAATTAGTTATCCACGCATTATCACAAGAATTGATTATCCATGCATTTATCAAAGCATTATCGCGGTTGTCGCTGCATTATTCGTTTGATACTTCAATTGGACGTCACTTTGTCAGCTTCTTGACATGTATTTCTTGCTTTTATATTTATTTGGTTAAATATTTCAACTTGAATGAGAAATTTATTTTATTAAAGGATTCATTGGATCGGAATTTTTTATCAAAGCTCGGATCGGATTCGGATTAGACAATTTCGGATCGGATTTTAAACATTAGCCAATTGTCGGATTATAAACGTCCAATCCGATCCGATGCACACCTCTACAAACTACTGTATCTTCGGTGGATAAATTAGGTGGATAAATAACCAGGGGCCCTTGCATGTTTATTTATCCACCTAACCTAGTCCTGGTCAAATACAACCAGATTCTTGCATGGTTACATTGTATTGTAACCATGCAAGAATCTGGTTGCGTGATAAAATAACCAGGACATTTAACCAGGAATATTAAGTTAACCCATGAAATAATGTTGTTTCTACGTTAAATCTTGTGCCCAAATTTTTAAATATTTTTCGTTTACAAATATATTGTTCGGCCACAGAGTGGAATTAATTAATATAGAGCTTAGAAATTCCACATTTCCAAAGGGAATTTGGTAAAATAACAAAAAAATCATGTTGGAAAAACACATAAAAATTCGATATTAAAGTGTTAAAACTGAAGATTCCGTTTTCTAATGTCACGTTTTGAAAACATTCCTCATTCCACTGAACAGTTAACAAAACAATCCTTATTCTATAAACAAAAATGAATTTTCCCACTCCAAAATTTCCCCTCATCCCCCGCGACTCCCATGCACACTACCTGCTGCTCCGTGCCATTTACTATAATCCAGCAATAAAATCACCTTGCATGTTATGATTGGCTATATGATACGAAAGTATATGGAGTATCCTCTGATCATATAGGCCCGAACTCACAACACTGTTTAACATTTTATTTAACAGAGGAAATTGTTAATCGATTTGCCCGTGATCAACCGATTGAACTACAAGAAGCTATTTGGAAGAAATGTTTGTACAGCATCAGCACAAAATGTAAAGTATTGCGGGCACAAAAGCAAAATCTTGGTGGCATTATTTATGATGATGATTACAATGAGATGAAGGTCGGTGGAGACCTTGATCTACTGGCAAATGTCACATGTCCTGAGAATCAGCGTGAAATTCATCGAGCAATAATGGGTCACGTATCGCAACAAGCGGGTGATATGGTACAACAAGAGGGTAATATGGTAGCCCAGGAGGGTGATATGGTGCAACAAGAGGGTAATATGGTCCCACAGGAGGGTGATATTGTTGCACAAGAGGCTATGGTGACACAAGAAGATGATATGGTGTCACAAGAGGGTGATATTGTGGCTCAAGCGGATGATGATATTGAGGCAACTAGGAACCATATCACGGAAGATGAAGTAGCTATGGAACACGAACAGGAAGTTACCGCCACAATCCAGATTGACCAGTCAAACGGGTTATGTGAACAACACATTCAAGTCGGGGAACTTGTTGAGCAGGAAAGTGACTATGTTTAGTTCCATGGAATTATAGAATTTTTTACGGGGACATCACACCCGGCAAAAGTGACGAGGCACATGCCTCCTAGATTTGTAAATTGTAAATAGAAATTTCACCATTGGAGCTCTATTTTTATCAATAATGATGTTCAGTTTGGTGTGGGCTTGTATCAATTCAGAATTGTTGTTTACTTTTTATATTGCATTTAAAACTTGTCAAATCGTTTGTAGTTCATTACCTTTTGCTCGTGTTGCATAAGATGTCCACGAAATTTACCATGGTTTTGGTTCCATCCACAGTTATTTGATGCTTCGCACTGTTTGTCTGCTTCATGACACGGATACTACCATTTTCGAGCTTCCGTGAAGCGTGCATTTATAACTACGTTTCAAAACGTTTCTTCAGCATGAGTTTGTCAATCATAACTTTTTGTTTTGTAATAGTGACTTTTGTGGGCGTGGTGTCAAGCACATTGTTTTGCACGCGAAAATTTCTTCTTATTTTTCACACGGACTGACTTTATACTGACAAAATTGCTATAGAAAGCGAAATAACAGATTTATAGCACCTTCTGGATATGTTTACGTAACAAACCTCTGTAATACAAGTGCCCTTTTGAGTTTTGACGCCGAAATTCAAAGTTTCGCGTGCAAAACAATATGTCTTATACCACGCCCACAGAAGTTATTATGTCAAAACAAAATGTTTTAGGAGCGAAATAAAAAGTTTTGAATGACAAACTCATGCTGAAGAAACGTTTTAAAACCTAGTTATAAATGCACGCTTCACGGAAGCTCGAAAATGGTAGTAACGATTGTATTCGTACCAAAGTTATTAGAGAGGTTCAGATTTGACTTCCACTATCGCTAACTCTCACTGCCCAGAGGAGGAATGAGGGTCTTCCCGAAATGCAACGCGCGAATCAGTGCGGCTCATTATTATTCAAGCTATTTATTCTCAACGCGCCGTTCGATTAAAAACTGTTGAAATATATTGCGATTTTTGCCGTGAAGATCTCGTTTTCTCAAAGGTATGTTTCGATAACCTTTTTGTTTAGTTATTTAATAAAAGAAGTTTTGAATAATTTTGTATATATATCGCATTTTACTTATATTAAATTCCGATTGTATTTATGCATGTTTTGGGTGTTGGAAAAGTGGCATTGAAATATTCTGGAGTAAATTGTACTTTTTTACAAGGAAACTAAACTAAAATTACATCAGTGAATTCAGGAATGTTTACTCTTTATATTGATACTTTAAAACATGAATTTACTCCATAAAACCGAAGAGTTATCGCACAGGCGGCCCAATCTCGCAAGGGTCAGTATAGACTTTATACAGTATAAATTTATATTATATTAATTGTATATTATAGTAAAAATATGTCATAAAATATAAATTTTAAAATGAAATTGACTTGCCTATTTGATAGTGTGTGTTCTCCTTGTATTCCTCCTTTGTTGGACTAATATTTTCCGAGACTTTGTACTCGATGTTACTAGTATACATGAAACATGATAAAGGCTAACGATTCCCGATCGTCGATACGACCGCACGGCACTTCGAATCGAAAATTCTCACACTCAAATCGCTTTATTCTCAAAAAAAATTCGCCAGCATGTACAACAAATGCCGTTCTTCGAAAATACAGAGGTATTTCGGCGAGATGTACAAGTTTTGGACCATATTTTAACAATGGAAATCAAAACCCATTTTATATTGAACTTACCCGGACCGAAAATTACTACGGCGAACGTCTGCGCAACCAGGCCTCCTTTACCGTTGGATTTACAGGGGGGAGGATGCCACTAATATATTCACGATAATATTTCGAATTAAAGTATCATATTCTACCATACTTTCCAACAAAGAGCCGCTGTATATTACTTCTTCCTTAAATTTCTTCAATCTCCGTCGTTTAATTTTCTTTTCTTCGACAACATCTCGAGTTTTATACTGTATCCGATCGAAGGAGTTTTTATTTTGAATATCAAATTTCAAATAATGTAAACAGTCGCTACGCGGCCGCGATTGGCTGGCTGTTACCGGAAATATCTGCTTCCCCCCTGTAAATCCAACGGTAAAGGAGGCCTGGTTGCGCAGACGTTCGCCGTAGTAATTTTCGGTCCGGGTAAGTTCAATATAAAATGGGTTTTGATTTCCATTGTTAAAATATGGTCCAAAACTTGTACATCTCGCCGAAATACCTCTGTATTTTCGAAGAACGGCATTTGTTGTACATGCTGGCGAATTTTTTTTGAGAATAAAGCGATTTGAGTGTGAAATTTTCGATTCGAAGTGCCGTGCCGTCGTATCGACGATCGGGAATCGTTAGCCTTTATCATGTTTCATGTATACTAGTAACATATGCATCGAGTACAAGGTCTGGGAAAATATTAGTCCAACAAAGGAGGAATACAAGGAGAACACA
This sequence comes from Paramuricea clavata, assembly GCA_902702795.2. Classification (NCBI taxonomy): domain Eukaryota; kingdom Metazoa; phylum Cnidaria; class Anthozoa; order Malacalcyonacea; family Plexauridae; genus Paramuricea; species Paramuricea clavata. Next base: position 7,054 of record CACRXK020002980.1, on the reverse strand, counting down.
CACTATCAAATAGGCAAGTCAATTTCATTTTAAAATTTATATTTTATGACATATTTTTACTATAATATACAATTAATATAATATAAATTTATACTGTATAAAGTCTATACTGACCCTTGCGAGATTGGGCCGCCTGTGGTTATCGCGGTTTGAAAATGAGCTATTTTTGCTATATTCGATAATTAGCAAAAATTGCTCATTTTCAAACCGCGATAACTCTTCGGTTTTATGGAGTAAATTCATGTTTTAAAGTATCAATATAAAGAGTAAACATTCCTGAATTCACTGATGTAATTTTATTTTAGTTTCCTTGTAAAAAAGTACAATTTACTCCAGAATATTTCAATGCCACTTTTCCAACACCCAAAACATGCATAAATACAATCGGAATTTAACATAAGTAAAATGCGATATATATAAAAAATTATTCAAAACTTCTTTTATTAAATAACTAAACAAAAAGGTTATCGAAACATACCTTTGAGAAAACGAGATCTTCACGGCAAAAATCGCAATATATTTCAACAGTTTTTAATCGAACGGCGCGTTGAGAATAAATAGCTTGAATAATAATGAGCCGCACTGATTCGCGCGTTGCATTTCGGGAAGACCCTCATTCCTCCTCTGGCATCAAGCGACAAACTATCGTCAAATTTGATATGCTGTCCCACCCCGGGTAAGGCGTTATTGTCAGTATGTATTGATTACGTCACGTCCACGATCGTGCCCGAGCAGCCCTAAGTATTTTGAACAGTATCCGAATTTGAGGAGATTTTGGTTCCGTTTGTCGCTAAATTTGCCCAAACTACGATCAAACCATATTCTTTAGAAAGAGAAATCTTTGTGAAACGATGTAATCGAATTTGTTCTGGCGTACGAGAAGTTTGAGCGGAGATATTTGACTTTGAAGGCGAAGCGGTCGGGCCGCCAGTGATTAGCCTTTTACTGTTATATTATATATAGACGAGCACACACAATGTAGGCCACAGAAAATGTTACATCAACCGCTCTAAATGAGCTCATGGAGTAATTAAAAGAATGCAAAGGTAATATACTATCATGTCAACTATATTTTATTGTTAAAATGCATTTATTTGACTAATTTAAGAATGTTTTTAAAATAGTTTTGGTTGAATATAAATTTGTTTATAAAAAACGTTAAAAACCCGCAACACCTGATCATTCATTCTGAGATTGGGCCGCTTGTGGTTTACGTTTGCTATTTTTAGCAGTTTTTGTGACATAAAATTGACATTTGAAGTAAAGAGTATTTTTCTGGGAGGTCGCGTAATTTTGAAAACGGGTGTAAAAGGGTGTCTATAAATTTGCGAGAAATATGCGAAATGAATACTATAATCGAATAACGATTTTTAGAAACTTCCTCGTATGACAACAATAAAAGTTAATAACACAAATATTTAAAAGGCAAATTCGATTAGAGTATTCATTTCATATTTCTCGCAAATTTGTAGACACCTCTATTTAATACGCCCTCTTCGCCACGAACACAACTGAATAAACGAATTAACTCTATTTTCTTCTAATTATGATTAACACTAAATGGTATCTGCTACAAGAGCTAGCCTATATCTATACAGGCATACAACTATTTACATATACGCACGAGTTTCCTCGACGATAGTGGCACAAAGTCCGGGTACCCGAGCTGGCTTGCATCCCCGAGATGAATTTCACCACGCGTTTACATGAAACTTACATCAAGGGCTGGCTCTTCGTGTTCTAATTTTTTTTGGCGTAAACAACTCCATATATGGAAGTTGGTTCCTTATATGGGAGTTGTTTGTGCATTCTGAATTATTCTAATTATTTGCGCATGCGTATTTGCTAAATTTCCAGCCCTACTAGGAGGGCTAGCCCTCCCTGTTGCGTTTATATGGAAAACTACCCAGCTCGTTTACCCGAGGTCTCGGGTCACACGAAGCGGGACCTCGGTTAGGCGGGCCAGCTCGGTTCTCATATAAACACAACATGAAATTTAGTAGGAAATATTAACAAAGATGGGATCCCGCCTAAAGCGAGCTAGCTCGGGTACCCTAATAGTAATTTTTACCAACCTTAGCTCCAGGATATGATTATTCCTTGACCGACCTATTAATATCCGCAATTCCCGCCAAAACTCTCACGACTGAATGCAATTCCCGCCAAAACTTTTACGACTGAGCCCATGTACCGTCGCTTGCAGGATGAACGGTGAGGTCGTTGATAAAAACATTGCCTATTCGCGTGAGAATCTTCGATATTTGTCAAGAGCACTTGACAAGTTCTGATCTGATTTTAACCCGTTGAACAACCAGATCCAAGCTTTGAAACCACCAAATGATCATAAAGTCCATAAATGATCATCAAAAACATTGAACTTTCTCGGTAAAAACATTGAACTTTGTCATGAGAATAGACAATACTTTACTGCGACCGTTCATCCTTAGTGAATTAAGTAAATGAGTCCGCCTTTTACAAATCGCAGCCCGCGATTTGTAAAACACGGACTCAGTCCGCGTTTTACAAATCTTAGTTCGCGATTTGTAAAACACGGACTCAGTCCGTGTTTTCCCAGTCCAGTCCAGTCCGTGTTTTACAAATTCAGTCCACGATTTGTAAAACACGGACTCGGTCCGCGTTTTCCCGGTCCAGTCCAGTCCAGTCCGGTCCAGTCCAGTCCAGTCCGTCTTTTACAACATGCCGAATTAGTTGTTACGGATTAGTTTTTGCCATTATGTAACGCTAAAATGTTAAGCCGGTTTTCCACTTGCGAATTTCTTCGTGCGAAGCGAATTTGCTATTGTTTAAATTGAAAAGAATTGAATAAAAATCTAATTAGTTCCAGCCGAGAGTTCGTAAGACAAATGTTCGCGCGAACAAATTCGCTAGTGGAAAATAGGCAGATCGAGTTGTGAAGTTGTGACGGAAATTGTCGACTTTACTTCGGAAACTGTCGTTCATGCCACAAGGCGATGATATTAAATGCCACAGATAAGGTATCTTTGCCTCACTTTGGAAAATTACAGTTGGCAACGCTGGTAGAAGTACTCGAAGGAATTTTTCACAGCAAACAGTAAGTTAATTTTTGTTATCTCAATCGATATTATGTTTATAATTTGTGAATCTGTCATTCATATTTATAAAAACATTGCTATTCATGTCTGCTGTGGACTCTGCCTCGTGTCAGAGAGATTTTGATCACGCTTCATATATTAAGCTTTATAATCCTGTTTATAATCTAACGTGCTTGCACAGTTGTTGAATTTTAATATACCATTGTGCGGGTAAATTAAAAAGCAAGCCCATTGCTGGCATTGTACTTCAACTGCCCTATCAGCTTGCAGGCATAAAACTAAAATTAACACCGAAACCAGGCTGGACTATTTTATATCACTGTTGTAGTCACTGACATCCCTTTGACTGCAAATATGGGAGCTATTATTGAGATCTATTGTTCAAGGATTGTATGCCACCACAATTTCACACACAGTGCAGTGCAATGGTAGCTCAGCCTGTTTACGCATAGTTGAGGGATTTTGTAGATGGAAATAATTGATAGTTGAAGGATTTAATTTGTAGATGGAAATAATTGAGCGGAAATGTATTTACATTTCTTAGACCTTAGAGCAGGAACAGTTGCGACAAATCCAACTATACATGTAGGTGCAGATCAGCAAGGACGTAGCGATCTGGGGGGGGATGGTGTAATTCAGGTAAATTCAGAACCCTGAAATTCATGTTTAAATTTTGGACATTTTCGAATAAAATTTGTGTTAAAAAGTTGTTATTTTTGTAAAATGATAACCATTTTTGTAATGCACATATCAATGTAAACCCCGTGGGGGGGGGGAGGCCGGGACAGTACAGGGAGTTTGATGACAAAACTCATCCCCTCCCTGGGACGTTTTCTAACTTCCATGTCCCCAGGATGGGGCGGTTTGAATTCCGCCCAGCCTGCTCGCAGGTTGAACTTATTAATGCACATGAGCAGTGATGCGTAAAATTTAAATCCAGCGTGGTCATTTGAGTGTAGTCGAAAGCGAGGTCGAAAGTGCTGTTTTGCAAAGCTTTTTACAGTGGTTTTTACGTAATTGTATAAAAGGCAAGTTTAAATTTAAACCAGGATCAAAGTTATCTGTTTATGAAAATCAGAAAATAGCATCGCATTGTAGCATCGCCTCCACTGTGAACGGACCTTTATGTTCATATTCATATTATTAAAAATGATTCTCCCTTGTTTTGCTCGATGTTTATAAGTAAATTGGTGTTTTTAAAAAGCTTAAAATATGTAGCTCTTCTCCCTTGGGTGGGGAAAGTTACCTTTATTTGACCAGAATTTTCTTCCCCCCCCCTGCGGGCATTTGATTAGTTTTCTCATATTTTTGCCAAATCCCCTCCCTAGTCCCGGCCTCCCTCCCCCCCCTAGTCCCGGCCTCCCTCCCCCCCTCCCACGGGATTTACATTGATAGGTGCATCAAATCCAGTCAGTTTAATTAGATCCAATTTGTTTGCAAATTTGCTTTAGAAAATGCCAGAAATGCAGTCCTGGAGTTTCAAAAACGTAAAAAAATTTCAGGGGAAGGACCCCCACACCCCCTTTTCTTTGCAAACTTACAGTAGTATGACAGTGGAAATCAATCAGAAAAAGCTCTATTATAATTATTACACTTCAAATAAATTTTTAGCATTGGAGTTCAGATTTCAGGTAAAATCTTCCCCCCCCCCCCAACATCAGATGCTTTGCTACGTCTTTGAAGATCAGTGCAATCCCGATACAACACTGAACCTTGCAGCTGTGAGGGTATATCAAAAAGCAAACCCACAGCCATTGTGCTGAGACCATATTGACAAGTTTCAAGCTTTTCAGCATTTAACAGCAGTGTCAATTGCGTAGCATGTTCATACTTTTACAGGTAGAGTTAAATCTTGTTTAAATTTATACCTGCATCATTTCGAATATTTCAGTCTTATGATCTGCCTTAAATATTTTGTTATTTTTAAACAATTTGCAGATAAAAGACGATTCAAAATCATAGTGATGCATGACATCTACAGTGCTTCAAACAACTAAGTGAACACATATTCTGGACAATTTGCTGATAATATGGTGACTGGTGATAATATTGGATAATATAGGAAGATCAGAATATGCAAGTATCAGGGCAAGTACAACTATCAGAGAAACGTTTTAGTGGTGATGACATGATCAATTGGATGAGTTCATTATATATTCCGATGCTGTTAGATCTTACAATAAATACAAAATGTTTAAAAATCTAGTATTAAATATTATATTAATGTAGAACTTTGAATTTAAAGGTTTTATGAAATTTGCGATGCCAGCAATTCAAGAAAAGCTAATAACTTTTGAACCAGACACCAGAATATATTTGTAACAAGTCAAACCAATGCAATGAAATCTTAATGAATTACTGGATTGTTTAGACATGCATTAACAATGCCTCTTACTATATTTTTGTAGAGTGAAATTTTGAAAAACAATAAATTGACATCATTAGTTGCTGTATATGCTTATTATTAAAGCAAAACATTTACTAATTAAAGTGACTCAATAATATATTGGCTGTACCGTTGCTATCAACCAAATGTTGCTTTTAAATCGAGTGATTGTTGTAGCCATTTGTTCGCATTGTAAGAAAGATACTGCATCTGTCTTATTTTGACCACTATTCTATTTTATTATTTACTTAAAAAATTTCTGGTTTCTGATTGGCTAACAGCCAACTGTGAAATTGTCATATCAACTCAATGGCTAACCAAATACGGATATTTCACATTCATATTAGGAAAATGACGTCAAAGAGTCAATATGAAAAAAATTTGGACGCGTTTGCGCCATATTACTATGACGACGAGAATCATATTGACTCGCTGACGCCATTGATATGACGCAACGACGGCTGCCGAAGGACTAAGGAATTGTTTTTTCTTAATACAAATAAAATACAAATGTTTGTTTTGAATTTTTTAAATAAATAATAAAACAATTATTGAATTCGGTTTTCACACAATATGAAGAATTATCAAGCCCTCAGTCTGCCGTTATCAACCTCAGCCTTCCGTTATCAACCTCAGCCTTCGGCTTCGGTTGATAACGGCAAACTTCAGGCTTGATAATTCTTCATATCGTGCTCAACCTCATTCAATAATTGTTAAGTAATTATTAATTTTGTATCACAATGAATGTTTGTGCTGAATGTTTATGACAATGTGAACTTCAGCTGTATTAAACAGGCTGAATAGGCTTGCCACATGTACGAAGTGCGTACCTGTTTTTGTACATTTTTATTATACAATTAGCACAATTCTTAGACTATTGAACTTTGCAGTTGTGTAGCCATTTTCGCTTTTTAAAAATTTGTAATACAGCTGTAATTCTTTTGCCAAGAGCAGTATTTAAAGTCTATTATTATGATACCGAAGGTCGAGCCCAATATTGAAGTCGAGACTTAATATTTTGCCATATTGGGCGACAATGAATTCCAACAGGTGTTTTATTATATCGAACATAAAAGGTCTTTGTAAGCGATAACATATTACAGCCAAAATAATACACATGGGCGGCGAATTTGATTAAATCACTAAACAAGAAAGTTACTAACTTCGTGCCGGTTGTATAAAACTCTTATACTTTTTAACGCGACTATTTTGTATTTAAATACTAGTAAACTTTAAAATACGCGATCTTGATTAGTTAACTTACGCACCAACTGTAGTTAATTTTTAATTACTTTTTTATACTATTGGCCCCTAGTTTTCAACAATTCTACATAAAAAAACTCAATTCCATTCAGTAAGTCTGTTTTAAAGGTGATGTGACCTAATTTTAATGAAAAATTATATATTACTAACCTGGCGATTGTTGCAAACGAATAAATTTCGCAAAGACAAGTTTTTCCGCGCTTCTATAATTTTCACCAAAGCTGCAGGGTAGAAATAACTGTGCCTAAATAATGTTCCAAATCTTTTTCATTACTTTGCGATCTCATTTGTTTTGTGTTTGAAATTGGCAAAGCACCTGAAAAGGTTTGAT